>VZUI01030094.1:0-94819 GCA_013401135.1 Cettia cetti | reverse complement strand
ACAACACTGCCCCACTTGGTTTTAACAGATGGTGATAGAATACTTACTGTTGGTTACATCTTACATTGTAACCTAAGGCATTACCCACCCCTTATTATTCTGTTACCATCTGCATTACACCCAAATCAATACCATCTTTAAATTCTGCCTTTATATATCCACACAATGATACCTTACACACAGTTCTCACTTAACATTAGGTCTCTTTGTGGTACACAATGGGTTTCCACACCTTTCTGCATTACCCACCAGGTCCTTGAGCAAAAGCAGTCCCACAGATTGGTTTGCTTTTGCCTGAAGTGGGAGCAATCCAAACAGTCTTTCCTAGAATATCTTTCCTGTGTACCACAGAGGCTTTATCTCCATCCACTGTGTGCAAGGGTTCAGAATGGGCAGGACCAGCTGGATTGATGGAGCCTCAGGTGTTGACCATCCGGGAGGCCTTTGCTAAATTCACTTCCCAATTTTTTGAAGGTTCCCTTGCTAAGTGCCTTCAGGGTAGTCTTAATTAGTCCGTTGCACCGTTCAACTTTCCCAGCAGCTGGTGCTTGATAGGGGATATGAAATAGCCATTTGATACCATGTTCTCTGGCCCAGGTGTTTGTAAGGTTATTCTTTAAATGAGTCCCATTGTCCAACTTGATTCTCTCAGGGGTGCCATGTCTCCACAGGACTTGCTTTTCCAGGCCCAGGATGGTGTTCTGGGCAGTGGCATGAGGCACAGGGTAGGTCTCCAACCATCTAGTGGTGGCTTCCACCATGGTCAGCATGTAGTGCTTGCCTTAGCAGGTTTGGGGAAGGGTGATGTCATCAATCTGCCAGGCTTTCCCATACCTCTACTTCAGCCATCTTCCACCATACCACAGGCTTCACCAGCTTGGCCTGTTTGATTGCAGCACAGGTCTCACAGCTGTGGATGACCTCTGAGATACTGTCTGTGGTCAAGTCCATCCCTCTGTCATGAGCCCATTAGTACATTGGATCTCATCCCTGATGACCAGAGGCATCGTGGGCCTAATAAAATGTTCCATTTATTTCTGGCAAACTCTACACACCTTTTTTTCATTGGCTCAATCTTAGACCAGTCATGGGGAAAAATTTCTCCCCTACCTTAAAGATACTGAAATTATGGGACAAAAACACAAAGAAAAGGATCCAGGCCACCTGTGCAGAATGGCTGCACTTTATTGACAAAAAAAAATGTACCAAACAGAGCATTTCTCTGCACACACACAGCCACAGAGCAGCTGAGCAGGCAGATCTAGTACACAGAAGCAGGGAAGGTAATGAGAGGCAGGGCTTGATCTGCAGCTCAGGTAGAGCATGGAATTGTTTGCAACTCTTCCAGCCAACTTCTCCTGGGAGATTTACATACAAGTGCTCAATTAAATCTTTGAAGAGTTATCCAGAGTTCCCTGTAGAGAAAGAGGAGAGTCTGGAGCTCCTCAGTGGTTCTTTTTGGTTGAGCCAAAACCAGAGAAACCCATCACAGCTTCCATTTCATCATTCTCTTCAAAGGTCAAATCTTCCTTCGCCCACCTCTTCTCTCTCTGCTGCTTCTTCTTGTAGGCTTTGGCCTTCTCCTCATGAGTTCCTTCATCCTCTCATCAAAGTCATAGTCCTTCTGCTTCTCCATCTTCTTGTTCACCTCAGTGTTTCTTCCAAGTAGTTAAAGGAATCTTTCACCACACAGTCACGTGTTAAGTAATACCCTCCCATCTCTAACTGAAGGTTGGTTTTTGGTGATAACGATGATTTTCCCCAGCTTGCATTCCAGGTCCACTTGGTAGTCTTAGTGCTGCAGAAGTTCCCTTTTGGCGGGCTGAGCTGGTTTGCCATCTTTCTTTTCTCTCTCCTCTCTCTTCTTCTTTTCTCTCTTCTCTCTCCTCTGTGAGCCTCTTCTCTGCAAGTTTCCTTGTCCTACTTCAGGGGAAGTCCAGGTTCTTGGTCCTGCTGCCCAACGCCATGGTGAGCTGAGGGCAGTCAGGGTAGGACCTGACAGCCTGTTGGTCAGGGTGGTGGTGGCAGTCTGAGTCAGTGGTGGCTGCAGTCCTCTTGGAGTGATAGATGTGGTTCTGATGAAGCAGTGATCCTGTGGAAGGGTCTGGTCTTCCTCTCATGGTCCAGTGGTGGTTATGTAGCTCTTGTCCTCTGGGAATGCAGCAGGTAAGGGCTGACTGTGGTGTTCCAAAGGTCAGATTATATCCAGGTGGGAATGCTTTGCTCCTCCTGCTGGGCAGAGCATCTCACAATGAGATGATGTAATTTTATCAGTCATGCAGTGAGGCTTGATAGCCCATAATCAGAAGATATCCCCCCTGGATGGAGCTATCAGGGCTGTGTCATGGAAGAGACAACACTGCCCCACTTGGTTTTAACAGATGGTGATAGAATACTTACTGTTGGTTACATCTTACATTGTAACCTAAGACACTGAATCACTAATATTTTTCCAGTTTGCACACCAAGATGAAACAATATTTTAACAAATAACCTGGCTTCAGAGAGACCCAGTTATCTATCAAACATGTCTAAACTTAAGCAGACTTGCTTGTATTGGTTTTTTTTTTCTTTGACAAGCCTGATTTTTAGAGAGATTCGTGACTGAAACACTTAAGAGATGTTATGTTTATGGAATAGTGCATTGAAATTCAGCTGTGGGTAAGAGCCTATCCTTAGGAGATGTCTACTGGAATACTTCTATTTTGTCTTTTTTTTAATTGAATTTGGTAATAGCTTTAAACTGTGATAGGACAGAAAGTAGACACTTGTCAGAACCCTGGCATCTTTCTCTGTTTTGTTTGTTTGTGGTTTTCTTTTTGCCATTGACCATAATTCTTGTGATTTGTTGTCGGGAGTTGCATTGGAGGTGTAAAATTGTACCATATTGTGAATTTTGCACAGGGTGGCTAAAGATGCTCATCCTGCAGGACTGTACAGGAGAGGCATGTTCAGCATCATGTTCTATAGAGATTTTTTGGCACTTGGAAAGCAGTTTCTGCAGTCCTAGTTGTTGGGATGTGCAGCAGTTTGGCAGACAGCATCCCTATGGTCCCGGGCTGAGTAGCAAGAGTCCCCACAACCCTGGATTTTCCAAATTGCTTTGAAGTCAAACCTGTTCATAGAGTGTATTTAATCCTTTCAGTACGTTTGAATGTGCAATAAACCAGTCAGATAGGAAAAATGCAAAATGGATTATTGCCCAAAAGCTTTGCATGCAGTCTCATGTGGATTTTTCACTAAAAAAAGTGTAAAAAAACCCCAAACCCACATACTAAAGCCCGCCCCTAATAAAAATCCTGTCACACCTGCAGCACAACTGGCTCAGTACAAACCAAGTGAGGTGAAGGGAAAGGCCCCTGATTTGGAGATCTATAGGTCAAGTAGCTTTATGTCAACAACCCAGTTGGCATAAGATAGTTCCTAATGTCTTTGCTAGGTCAGTGTTTTATTGAATGCACAAAATAAGAATAGGCAAGGATTGTTGTTTTGAAAAGTCCTTCTGTTTTTTGCTGTATTTAAAAGCCCTTGTCAAGGTACCTCCTCCGTGCTGACAGTAACAAGAATAGGGCACTGTCTTTTAAATTATTTCAGTTCTCTTTTCAACAGCTTCACCACCTCTCCCGTCGTTTTGTCTTTGCAATTTTGTGCCACTTCAGTGATGACAAAGACATTTTTGGTCTTAATCTGTACTTGCATTTGAGGCAGGCCTTAAAGCTGGTTGGGTGGATGGAGGAACAGCAAGAAGCGAGGCAGAATGGCTTTGGAGCCATGGCCTGTTCTTCCTGTGCCCAGTTCCAAGGCCAGGGAAGGACAAAATGCCAACAGGAGTTAGCATGGCTTCAGCCAGTGGCTCTCAGAGGTCTGGGATAACCTCAGCTGTCTGAATTTGTGTGTCCATTCCCATATGGTCTGCCAGCACTTGAACTTGGTTGTTACTTCTCAAACTTGCCCAAAGAATACCATCGAGTCCTGTGTTCATTTTGTCATTCCACGTTCCACCTTGTGCGCGGATACTCTTGGATGTGACCCGAAGGAAATACCAGGTACAGCGTGTCTGTCGTTCCTGTCCCACGGCAAACCCCGCAGCTGCTCCCTCAGCAGTGCCCTGATACTGCTCCTCAGCCTCTACTCTACGCTCAGGGATGTAGGAAACCACCACTCTGCTCGTGTGTTCCACCGGGAAGAAACGAGACTGTTGGATGGGTGTGAGTGTTCACTTGGGCATTATGTTAGACAAGACCCTGCTCCAAAAAGGCTGCTCGAAGCTTCAGAAGGTGCGATCGGCAGTTTGTCCTCAGTTCAAGTCGAGGTGGTTGTAAAATCCAACAGATTTTGTAAATTACTGATCAGCCACCAGGCCCTCTGGAGCCAGTGTCCGGGTTCGGGGCCGTGTGGCACAGCAAATTCCCAGAAACACAGTATGGATCTGGTTTTAATCTGTTAATTTTTTTTTTTTTTGTTGTTGTCGTTGTTGTTGTTCCTCAACCACTTTATAATGTATTTTTTTAATTTATTATTTTGTAATGTCATGTTTAAGTATTGCTGCTATCCTTGTTATTCTTCCCACTGTTTTTATTGCAGATTTATTTTGTGGAAGTTGTACACTAATGTTTCATTTTATGTCTAAATCAAAGTATTTAAAGAAATACTAGTTCTATTTAATGTGGTTATGGAACCAGCTGGAATAAACAGTGATTGTATAGTAGGCTGGACCCAGGAGGTCATGTTCATTTTTGTTACATATGCAATAAACTCACAACTTTAAACTCTCGGTAGCCACTGTTTTGTTTGTTAAAATATTTATGGGAATCAGAAGAAAAGAGTGGACAAAATATTGAAATACAACTAATTTAACAGATCTATATGGACTGCCCAGATGAAAATCCTGTCAGTCCTTCAGTGCTCTGTCAAACACTGGCACTGCTGTTTTCTTTAATAACTACTTTTTTTGTGAAGTTTTCCTGATTACTGCTTTTCTTTTGGTGCTAAGAGAGAGGAGGACCCCTGTAGCCTGCTCCAGTGGGTGGGCTGTGCTGTAGAGGGGCTGCTCCAGGACTTATCTACGACGTGAACCTCTTGAAAACGCAATTATAATTTTCCCATTTCTCTTGGGAAATCTTGCGGAGCTCAATGAATCGGCTGTCTCCTTTTCCGGCAGCTTGGCGAGTCACTTCAATCCCTCAAGTTCAATTTTCTACTCTTCTTGCAGGACGTCCCCAGCTACAAACGGGGCGTCCTAGGGGATTCCCTGTCACTCGCTTGACCTCCACGAGCACCCAGAGCTGAAGGGGAGAGGGCGGGGGTCCAGTGCAGGGATCCCGGACTCCCTCCCTATTACTAAACACCCCAAAAAGTTCTGCCCCGCCTCGCGGACCCCGCCCCGCACACACGTGCGGCGCCGGCCGCGCCCCCTCCCCACGGGAACACCGCCCGCCCGGCAGGGGGCGTGGCGCGGCGCTGGCCGCCCGCCCCTCTCTCTATGGTAGGTTCTCCGGGCCCGGCCCGCCCGCGCCGCCCGTCCCCCCGCGCCGCTCTGTCTCTCCCTCGCCGTCTCTCTATGGTGCGGGGCGGCGCGGTCACGTGGCGCGGGCCGGGCGGAAGCGGCGGGAGCGGCGGTTAAATGAAGCGGGGCCGGAGGGGCGGCGGGGCCGGTGAGTGCCGGGGTGACCCCTCCGTCCCGCGGAGCCGGTGAGTGCCGGGACAGCCCTGCCGCCCGACGGACTGAGAGGCCGCCCCGGGGCGTCCCTGGGCCTCGCCGGACCCCTCGCTGCGGGGTCGGGCGCTGATCCCGGCTGGGGCCTGTCCTCAGGGACGGGTCGTTTCCCCCCCCCGCCCTCCTCGCGTCCCCTCAGGGCCCGGTGACCGTTTCGTCCGTTCCTCTTTGCTCGCGTTCCTTCAGGGCCGGTCCTTCCCCTCTCTTCCCGTCAGGGACGGGTCGTTCTCCCGCAGCGCTTCCCTTCAGGGATGGGTCCCTCGCGTCGTCCGCCCCGTGTCCGTCCTCCCATGCCCTCCACTTTCATAGGGCCGAGTCCTTCCTCTTCGCTTTCCCTCAGGATCGGGGACACCCCTTCCCCCTCCAGCTCCCCTCAGGACTGGGTCCTTTTCCTCGCCCTCCATTCCCTCAGGGCCGGTCCCTTCTCCCCCTTCCCGTGGCCAGGGGGGTCCCTTCACCTCCGTGCACCCCCCCTGTGGCCCCCCTCAGCCCCGAGGGGCACCCGGGGACGGGCGCTGCTCTCCGGGAGCTCCTCACGGCTGTCCCGGGTACCCCGGCCCGGGCGTCGGGGATAACCTGTCGTGGGGAGAGGAGGGTAAAAGATTGTTCTCTTCTGACCCCTATTCAGTGTGGGAGCACTCGGTGGCGTTGGGACATCTCGGCATTTCAGGCATCTGCTGTGGGAGCTGCTGCAGGAAAGAAACCCCATACACAGCTGTCCTCGG
Organism: Cettia cetti; assembly: GCA_013401135.1. Taxonomy (NCBI): domain Eukaryota; kingdom Metazoa; phylum Chordata; class Aves; order Passeriformes; family Sylviidae; genus Cettia; species Cettia cetti. The sequence goes on along the minus strand of VZUI01030094.1, from coordinate 88,378 downwards.
AGCTGAGGGATCAGTGTAAGAGATACTCCTCTTCCTCCTCTTCTTTCCCTTCTCTCTGGATCAGAGTGCCGGCCTGCCGGTAGACAGAGCACAGCGTTAATGTACACTGCGTTTATGTAATGACTTTTTCTGCCCCTGGAGCTGAGCTTGTTCCCCTCGATGGCTGGAGGCAGGTCGGGACCCCACCGAAGTCTTGTGAGGCTGAAGAGCTGTGGGGAACTCCAGCGTGTGTGAAGAGAGGAGCGTGAGCTCACCCGGGGCAGTGCTTAGGGTGGGCAAAATGTAGATTGGTTTAAAGAGTCATCCTATGGATCCCTGGCTTTGCAGCTGTGCTGGCTGGAACCCTGGGTGGGTAACAGCTGCTTGCACCTGCCAGCCCAGCCTGGGAGGTTTTTCCTTTCATCTCACATGTGCTTTATGACCTGGAGTGTTGTATTTGAGTGTCCTCCAATACCTTACTTTAAAATCTTACTGACAGATGCTTAGAGCACTTTTCATACAAATAAGTTTAGTAGCTGATGTTTCTGTTCAGTTTCTTATCATTTGGTCACTGTCCTGAGACCTTTGATTCTTTGAAAGAGAAAAGCTGATGTTGTTGCTGTGCACTTTTATTTCCATAATCCAGGCATGATGCTGAGAGACTAAAGCTTGATGTCCAGTGTCCATGTGCTTTTCAGAGCATTTTCTCTTGTGTTTCTTTCCCTATGGGACAGCAGGCTCCTGCTTTGCTTCAGGCAGCTGTTCTAGGGGGAATCTCTCAGTGTCTTGGTGCCTGAGAGGCACAGACAGTCCTGGTCCTAAGACCTATGGGCAGATCTCTGTTTCTCTATTCTGTGGAGGTTGATTCCTCTTTCTTAACAATTTCTGCTCTCCCACCTGATGCACTTTGGAGCTGTTGCAGGTTTGCAGTGGTAGCAGTGGAGGGAAAGGCAGGTGTCCCCCATCAGGCATTCAGACTGGCCTTTGCATGCTCAGCTTGCATGGCCTCTCCTGCTTTTAGAAAGGGTGGAATGAGGGTTTTTCCTCCAGCAACCTGTTTGAAAGGTGAGGCAGGAAATCTGAGACCCATCATTCTGCAGACCCAAATCTTGAGCAGGTTCTGGTACATCCCTGAACAGGTACAGGGCTGTGGGAATGTGCAGTTCAAACCATATGCTAGAACCCATTTTGTTTCGGACTAGTAGGATTCCAGGGACAGTTTTTTATTCCAGAACTGTGGAATTTACAGCTTTAATATGTGCTTTTAATTTCTGGGATGAATGCTGTGCAAAAATTCCACTGCCTTACATCAGGCCTTCTGCAATTGTAAACATGTTAATAGATTTCATGTGCTGGGTGTCTTTGTGGTGTGACTGGATGTTAATAAACAATCATCTTGACAGGAGTTTGTGCCTGGAACTCCAAGACTTGGGAAGGGACTCAGACAGATTTCCTGAAGATCTTTAGACATTCAGCCTGCTTGGAGATGCTGCATTGTGGTAACAGGCTTTCTTCCATCTCTTTTTCTTGCTTCCTGGAATGTTTTCCTTCTGGTTGGCCTGCAGGCAGCCAGGGCAGAACAGCAGTTCCTAGAAGAACACTTGAGGCAGGTGCTGCTGGTGATAAGGTGCAGTGTGGATTCCAGCAGGGTGCTGGCAGCCTGTTCCTGGGCTGGAGTTTCAGGAGCTGCCTCGGAAGTTCAAATTCCGGGGTAGACCAGTGCTTTGTCTGCCTGAGAATGCAGTGGGCGTTCCTGCCACTGGCGAGACTTGTGCTTTGAAATTGGACACAAATCACTGAAAAGTCCTGTGGCAAGAATAGGTGGGGCAAACACACAATTCCGGCGGCTCCGACGCAGCTGGAGAGAGACAGGAAGCATATCCCAGGGGCCAGGAGCTGATTAGCAGCCTGGAGTAGCACAAACCCAAGTGCAAGAGATGTGGAGCCCTTTGGGTGTTGTTTAATGCCTGCTGGAAGAAGCTCCCATTCATTAATTTGGAATGGGTGTCTTATTTTTATTTATATCTTTCTAAAGCCATTGTGAGTGGTTTACTGTGTCTGAGCGCCGGCAGTGCTGGCTGTTGGGGCTTGCCACTGGCTGCATTCTTTCTGCAACAGTCAGAACTGCACCACTAATTCCTCTCACTGGAAGTTTGGGATTGTTTTTTCGGGGTTTTTTTTTTTTGCAGATGGATTTGATTCGGAGATATTTTAAGACTCTCTTTAAATTATTGAATTTGGACATCATCATAACTACTTAAAGACGAGGCATTAATGGTCTCCAAAGCCTGTGTGTGCACTGAAGTGATGCTGGGGTTTCAAGGTGCTTCGTGTAACTGGGATTGCTCTCAGCAGGACCAATCCCAGTGGGATAGGAGCCTTTTTAAATACAGCAGAAGGTGTGAAACACACGGCTGCCTGGGGACAGCAGCTGTCTCCCAGTTAGCAGCCCAGGAGATAAAGTCATTTGTGTACAGGCTGGGAGTTCCTGTGTTTGAAAAGGAGCTGAAGAAAGAGCTGGTCAACATTACTCCAGAGTAGTTTTGTTTTTAAGCAGGTTACTGGAAGTGGGAAATTGGGGAGGGGTAGGCATAGATAACAGGAAAAAGAGGGGGAGAAAAGCCACTTAGCAGTGTCCTGGTGGCTCAAATAGTTATCCTTGCCAAAGCACCAAGATGGGAGATAATGAGCATCCCACTGAGCTGGGATAATCTCGTTCTCAGCAGCCTTCATGTCACTTTTATAGAATTTCAGGTTTATTTTGGGCTATCTCGGGAGTGGTGTTTTTCCTCTGGGTCAGTGCTTAAGGGCTTGCAGTGGTTTCAAATTCATAACAATCCTTGAGAAAGCTTAATTCCTGACGATGGGAAATGATATTCCTTCTGAATGACACCTCTCTCCTAATTACCAACCCTGCTGTGGTTCCCTCCCTGCGTTCATGAGGGGAACTGTCAGTGCCTGATTAAGTGGAAAAAGCATTGGGCTTTAGGGAAAGATTTCACCATGGGGCAGCTGCTACCCCGAGCCACGATGTCATCTTGCAGTGTTCCTGACCCAGGTCAGTGGGAATTTAAATTAAATGTGTGGCTTTCTCTCTGGCTTTAGGGAGCCCCACTCCTGTGCTGATGCTGGTGCTGCCCAGCTGCTCCCAGGGTGACTTTTGGAGGCTGTGGTTGCCCCTGCTAACAGGAAGCGAAGTTGATGAGCTGAAATAAAACTGGGAGTGTTTGTGGGTGTCAGGGTGATCTGAAATGTTTTCAGTTGGCCTCGGAGGCCAAGCATGGTGTTGCTCAGCCTCAGCCTGCTCTCCCCTGCAAGGAGGCCAAGCAAGTGTATGCATTATTCAGAGGAACATTTGGATGGGATCTGTAGAGGCATCACGTGATACTGCTCTGCAGTACAAGGTGGTTGGGAGCTGCACTAGCTGGAATCTCTTTTTGGGTGAATATAAGGATGAAAAACGGCCTCAAGTAATATGTTCTGTCCAAAGCACTCCTTGCACAAGGCTCCTGTACTGCTTTATCCAGACTGACGTGCTCTTACTAAGCTGTGGGCACTGCTCCTGTTATTCCTTGGAGGAAAGCAGGCACGGGTTGACTTTTTGCAGCCCTTGCAAAACGAGAGTGAGGAATGGATTTACACTCTACTTCCAAATCCCATCCCAAAGACATGCATTTTGTGTGATGGAGGGGGAAGGAAAACCTCTCCCTGATGCTTCTTGCAGATCATTTTTGCTTGAAGGCCAGTCTTGGAAGGAGCACTGGCCCATGTGCCCCTTGGCAAGTACAAGCTCTGTTGGGCAAACGCATTTCAGGGGCTTTGCAGGGGGAAGGGACAGCAGTGCTGACAGCTGCCTGCAGCACAGCCACGGTGCTGCTGAGGACTTTCCTCCTCTCCCTGCTCTGCTGTCGTGTGCTGAAATGCAATTTGAGGGAGATGACAGCAGCAGCATAATGGGGAGGCAGGAAGCACAGCTCTTTTCTTCTTTCAGGAAACCAGCAGGGAGGGCGTTTAATGCCTCCCATGCTGCTGGGATTTCCAGCTACGGATGAGCAAGACCTGGGAGCAGTAACTTGGCTAATGTAAATAGTTCTCTGTAGATTGTTGAAGCAGAATCCTTTTGTAGTGGAGCAGGCTTCGTTGTGTATCAACTGGGAGGTGCCCTTGGATCTGCCAGGACTAGCACAGACCAGCTCACAAGGGCTGGAACGTACCTCTGCCTTGGACACAGTGTCTGGAGAGTGCTCCTCAGCTCAATGTGTTTGTGTTTATTTCTAGTTTGTAGCTGTTGTTACTGACCCTCCAGCCCAGGTGGTTAAATAATCTGTCTGATGTTGCAACACCCAGGAAGAGAATTTCTGTTCTGCTGTGAGGACTCACCCAGTGTTGGACACGAGTGTGTTGACCAAGGGTGGGCACAGGATTCACTGCCTGAAACAGTCTGTCCTTAGCAACTGCTCTGAGTGCAGCCTGTGTAACCTCCTGGCTGTGGCCTGTGGTGGTTTTTGTAGTCCTGTGTGTGTGAAATGTTTGTTTGCCTTGGGATTAGTGAGTAGTGTACAGTCCTATTAATCTACAGGACTGTGGACCTGGAGAATTAATGTGCAGCTCTTATTTCCTCGCTTTTTAGCTCATAATTCATTCATTTGTGAACTTTAGTAGTCTCAGAAGGGATTCATGCTGGATGTAGAGCATCTCTAAATCCAGCCACCGTCTAGTTTCACTGTTTCCTGTTCTGATAATGGTACTTACCTCAGATGCAGCCTCTTTGCTTTTCTGCTATTTTAACATACTCAAACTGCCACGTGACATGCTGGGCAGCTATCATGAGTCTGGAAGGCTGCCTTGGGTTTTCACTGAGAGTTTGCTGGGCTGGAATTGGCCACAAGGCTACATGTGGCTGTAAACAAAACTAAACCCAGTTTTACAAAGGCTGTTTGGAAAATCTTTTGACAAGTGGTCATCCGCAGTGCTGGAGCAGTAAGGAGGTACTTGCAGTTCTTCCAGGACAATGCTCCTCCTGCAGCAGTTGTTGGGTGTAAGAGGCAGCTTATTTTTCACACTTTCCAGCAGAAATTGGTGCAGAGCGTGGATTTGTTGCTCAGGTGATGGCTTCTGTCAGTATTTTACTCTCAGTAGGTAAGACCATTTCAGACTTATCACTGTGAGCTGGGCCTGTTGGCCCAGTCTGGCTCTAAACTGGCTCTTGTATATTTAAACCCTTAATTTATTGTGTAAAAGCATCTCTCAAAGTGCCTGACCTTGCAGTAGGAGCACGTGTAGTTTCAGTGCTAGGGATAGGCTGTGGCTGTATCAGCTTAAGCTGTAGTTTAACACCTTCCCCATTCTTGCAGTTTATTTTACCACCTTAATTCTGTTCTCCCAATTCCACCATGCTGGATATGTGGAGGGTATCTGATCTAAATCCTACAAAAACGTTTTCCAGGGCATTTCCTTTCAGAGCTGTAAGAAATGCTGGAGGAGCTCAGTGTGAGAGGAGGAAACAAGCTGTGGTATGGGAACATGACTATCCTTAACAGGTATTGAAGTAAAACCCTTCTGAACATGAAGCCACAGCTTCTGGCTGCTGACCTTTGGAACTGTGGCAAGTGCAGATGCTTAATGTGGCCCTAAAAAAGGGCATGGCTGTTGTATCCAGAATATATGACCTGTGAAGCCATTCTCTTTGGAAGTCCCTCACTCTGGGATGTTTGACACCTGGAAGGGTTGGTGGCAGGCTTTTAAGTCAATATTTCTGAAAGTGCTGTGCAGATTGACCGGGACCTTTTTTTTTTTTTTGCCAAGGTGGGCTGCTGCAGTAAGTCAGGTTTTTTTCCCTGTGTGCCACCTCAAGGTCAAATCTCAGCTTTTGTGTTGTCAGCAGCTTTGTTGAACAAGGTGAGGTGTGCTGTGCTTGAAAGCAAAGTTTTTTGTGATAAGTTCAGGTCACATTTAAAATACAAAAACACCCCCTTTCCTTCCACATTTTTTTTCTGGTGGGGCATTATGCTTTTAGTTTTTTCTGGAACACAGCTTCCCAAGAGCAGCTTAGGTGGCTTCCTGTGTTGGTCTGATGGGCAGCTGCACAACATCCAGGAGCCTGTCAGTTCCTTGTGATTTTCAACTCCTCTGGCTGCCTCTGGAACTAAACCTGACTCTGTGCTTTCCAGCCCTCTTGGTTTTGTTCTACTTATCCCTCACTGCTGCTTTTCACTTCAGTTGCTGGTTGTGTTCAGCCTGGTTCTCCCTGCTCTCAGTGCCCCTGCAAACAGGGCTGTGAGCTGAGCAGGCTGCTGGTTGCTCATCAGTGCCACTGCTTGTCCCAGCAATCTTAAATCCCTTATTTCTGTTTCCTCTCCAGTGGAAACAGTGCTAAGATGAGAACCTGAATGCTCCTGAAGATGTTCATCCAACTTGTTAAATAACTACTTAAAAGGTTGTGCTTGGATTTCTTTGTTCTGTTAAGCTCTTTAAAGTGGCATTCAGGATCCCTTAAAAAAGAAAAGAAAAAAGGTAGGAAAACTACTGGGGATTTGGAGAGGAAATGCTCTGTCCTTTCTCCTGGAGGGATCTGTGAAGTACAAGTAACAGAGGAGCACTCTGCTATATATCCTGGGGCTCACAGGGCATTTCTCCTGCTCTTTTCCATGTGCCTGCTGGGTTTATGGAAAAGAGAAGGCAGCTGCAATTAATGTTGTGTGGAGCTGTGGCAGGTAAGTGCAGCACCTGGGGGTTTGTGGAGTCCAGCTCTTTAAACCCACTGCTGTCTGAATCTTGGTGCTGATCAAAGCAGCCCCTGGCCTTTCCCTGGAAGGGAAACGACATGTGAGTTCAGAGAAAGGAAACTGGAAGTAAAACTCGCTCTGGAAGCAACAGAGCTGCAAATTACATGGTTTCACATGCTCTTCCATTCATCCCCACTCTCACAGCACAAAATCAGAACAAATCAGTTCTTCTAAATGATGCTTTGGGAGACAGGCTGTGAGCAGAGCAGGGCCGGGTTTGTGTGTAGGTCTGCAACCAAGTGCTGAGCTGCTGGTGTCTGAATTGTTGCATCAACGTGAAATGCCAAGCTGGCACCTGTGTTTGTGATGTGGGAGGGAGGTTTTGGATTTAGGGGATTACAGTGGATGATCTTGCACATGCCAGAAGTCTGAGGCAGAGCAGAGTACTGCCTTTACAGGAACTAACTCCAGGGATGCCTCTTTCTCCCTCAAAACCTTGGTTTTTTGCTTCACTCTTAAAATGAGCTGCTCAAGGTAATGTCATTAACTCTCCTTTCCAACTAGAATTTGTAGATTTAATTTTTTTTTTCAGGACTCAGTTGAATGAGGGGGAGGTGGAATGACAGATCCAAAGGTTTCCACCTCTTGTGCACAGAGTGGTTTTTTGCGTGCATCAGAACGAGGAGTCTTGTGCTGGTCAGGGAGATGGGATGATGATATGGAGCCCTGTTATTTGGCAGAGAGACTGATGGAGGTTGTGGGAAGGCACTGAAATGTCCAGAAGTTGACTTTGATGCCAATCACCAGGGAATAGCTCAAAGGAAATGGGGAACTTTTTCATTTTAGCTGCCCAGTTTTGGAAAATGAATGCAGCTGTTTCAAAATAGTCTTACATTTTAGAGAGCAGCTCAAAGAAATGGGGAACTTTTTCATTTTAGCTGCCCAGTTTTGGAAAATGAATGCAGCTGTTTCAAAATAGTCTTACATTTTAGAGAGCAGCTCACAGAACAGATATTTTGCTAGGGAAATGCAAATATTCTGCAGGTTTGGAAAGGAAAACTGGTGCCAATGTATGTGGCCAGCTGTTAGCTGAATTAGGTAGAACTGGGTACATTTCTTTCCTCTTGTACTTTGTGTTTCAGATAAAAATGATGATTGGATACTTCAAACAATTATGATTAATAATTATGATACTGTGACCTTGAAGAAATGAACTGCAACTAAAGTTGATGAGAAGTCTTGTGATGTACAGACAGCCAAGATGTTTCCTGTAAGTCCTGAGCAGACTTTAAAAATGGGGGCAAAATCTAGCTGAAGATTTGAAGCCAAATAATCCCTAAATATCTGCTCTCTTGATTGCTCCTGAGTAAGCAATTTTCATTAGCCTGGAGCAGTGACAGGGAGATGTAGCCTGTCCTGTGTTAATCTGATGCCTCCCTTTTTGGAGCATCTCCTGATGTGCTCTTGGTCACACTCCTGACTCTGCAGTTACCAGTGGTGAGCCTGGGAGGAAAGGGCATCACTCCCTGCAGTGCTTTTCTCCTCGGGTAAGAGAGGGTGAGGAACAGGGAACTTTTGGGAGGTAACTGGAAGCTGTGATTGCTGCCAGATTCATTCCTCTTTTCCATCTTCATTCATGGCCTGCCCTGGAGCTGGTTGCAGGCTGGTGTGGTTTTGGAAATAATGGCTGCTTTGCTGGGATACTTTCTGAACTGTCTGTGTTGGGTGTCTTGTCTGTCAGGGGAGGTGAACATTCAGGTTGGATTTACTTGCCACAAAACATTTCTTGCATTATATTGTCTTATGTTTTGGTGTGTTGAAACCAGTTCTGTGGCTTTCTGCACTAGAAATGTTACCTGGCTCTTTTTATTGTTCATTTCAGTTTCTGTTCCTTGATTTTTCTCACATCTCAGGAATCCTGTCTTCCCATTCTCAGAAAGTGTACCTGTTTAGAAGCTCCTGTGGTAAACCAAGCCAGCTGCTACTGTGGGAAACACTTTGGGAATATTTTATAACTCACCAGCCAGTTTGGTTATTAAATGATCTTCAGGTTTGTTGCTTCTCTTCAGCACATGCTACAGGTCCAAAAATTGATGGCAGAGCTGTGTGGATGCACTTGTCACAGGTCTGCCCCTGGTCTGTGCTCCTGAGAGGAGCTTTTGGCCAATACCTGTAACAGATTGTGCTGCTGAAATCCAGGTGATCTTTCCTGCGAGCCACTGGCCACACACTCGTGCCTTCAGAGGCCTGGGTAAGGATTTTGGGCAGGAATCAATGCTTTTTCCACTTTCCCCAGCTTGGAACTGAGCAAACCTGCTGGCAGGAGCCCTGCTGCAGCCCCACGTGTTGACCTCTGGCTCTGTCCCTTTGCAGGGTGTGAGGCAGTGGCAGTAGCTGCCTTGTGCATAGCAAATAGGATTTGTTCATGCCCAGCAGTTCTTGTTGGGCTTATGATCAGGGGATTTTTAATTTTCAGTTGGGATGATGCTGCTTAACACTATCAACCACTGTTAAACTCCCTCTGCTTTTGCTCAGTGCCTGTTACAAGGAGCAGCCCCCAGCAAATCGTAAACCCTTTGAAATGTTTCAGTGAAATGCTTGACAGTAAGTCAGGCTGGTATATTTCCCTTCTGTTGTGCTTTTTTTTTTTTTTTAAGGACTGCATTTTTAGCTTTTCGTTTTCTGGTTGTCACAAGCCCTGCATTATTTAAGTAGCTTGTTTTAGCAGCTTGAAATGAGCCAGAAATTCACCTTGCTCGCAGGCTACCAGCAGACACGTTTGCTGCCTGCAGGCACAAAGTAGGAGTTGATGCTCTTCTGTCAGTGTAGGTGAGCAACAGTGGTGTCCTGTGTGGGGGAGAGGCTAAAACACAGTGATTTGATGTTGCTGACATCTCTTTCAAGTTGCTCTTTTTTTTTTTTTTCCCCTCCCCCCTGTTCATTTGGGATCTCAGTTCCTACCTCCCCTGCTTTCTGTCTCGTCCTGTTGCCTTGAGCTGGAGCCAGACGAGCACTTTGAGTTTAGTCCCATCTTGGGTATGTGGGAGTTCAAGATTTCAAATGCTGTAAGTGGGGGGGAAAAATGCATTACACTGTGTTGAGAAGGGGGGTCTCCCCTTGACTGTCAGTTTAAATTCCAGCACCATCTGAAGATGCTCATCACAGCACAAATGTGGGGTGGAGGGAGCAGATTTGAGTTCTGCTCCAGTTACTGCAGTCCAGAAACGCCCTCAAATATCAGGAGATTAAATATATGCACAGCACCGATGGTGGCTATTTTTAGGCTAAGCTAAAAATATGTCATGTGGTGTTTAAAAGGATTTTGAATGGGTTTTGGAAATCCTTGTGTAAGCATTCTGTGTGCTCCTGAGACCTGCTTCACCTCGTAGCAGCTGATCCCTTTCCTCATAGTAGTGGTTGGAAGCAGTGGTTTTGTGGATGATATTTTTGCATGTTTGAGGAGCTTGTCCGGGAAGTCCCTGTGACCTCAGCTGTCAGTGTGAGGTCTTGTCAGTTCAGAGAACTGTTAAACCCAGTCCCTGGTGGGCTCTGGTTTTCCCAGTAGCTGCTCTGTTAATGTGTTCTTCTTCTCTCAATTTGCTGTAGGAAAAACCGTAATGGGGAGGATTTTACTGTCTGCAAGTGAAACAACGTGGGTGTGCTGTGTCAGAGGGTGCTGGGCACTGCCCAGGCTTCCCAGGGAATGGGCACAGCCCCAAGGCTCCCAGAGCTCCAGGAGCTTTTGGACAACACTCAAGCACGGGGTGGGATTGTTGGGGTGTCCTGTGCAGGGCCAGGACTTGGACTCTGATCCTTGTGGGTCTCTGCCAACTCAGGGTGTTCTGTGACTGAGTTATGAGTACATGGAGAGGTGAAATTGGGTGGGAACACATCTTCAGTGTGGTGGGTCCTCACTGCACGGTCAGTGGGTGTCTTAGAAGTCATGGTGAGAATTTTGTGTCACCTGGATACTGTCATAGGGATTCAAGTCCCAAATCCAGCTTGATGTGCCGTGGTGCAGGTGGGAGCCTTTTAAGAAAAGAAGAAAAAACTTTAAAAGCTTGGAAAGTGTTTATCTGACTGCTTTGCTGTTAAAACAGCTCTAGTTTCCTGTCCTTGACTGTATTGCAGAAAAGCTGATGGGCATGTTAGAGCCTGCTTATAGGTAGCCTTATTCTGTGCCTATAAATAGGCACTGAAATCACTGAGGTAGTGTGGAAGAGCTTCTTTCCATCTGTCTTCCTTGCTTTTTTATTATTGTTTATGTAGGGCAAGACCCCAGGGTGGCTTTGATCTTGTTACTTCACATTCCTGGTAGCCTGGTGCTATAAACATGAATAAACTTCTTATTCATGCCACTAGATGGAACTGGCCCATGCTTATGGATATTTGTTTAAACTTCAGCTCTGTATTGAGTATTGACAAAATGAATTGCTAGCTCTTGGTGGAAGCTTGGCTTTTACCCTCAAAGCAGGGCTTTATTAAGCTGCTTGGGGTTTTATTCAGTCTGTTTTGAAGAGGAAGAATTGCCAGTTCTTTCTAGCCTTGGCTTTTTTTTGTTGTTGCCTTGACTGTGTATCACAGTTAATGCTATTTATTATATTCTTGCTTTTAAACCACTGAGTCTTTTAGTGATGTGTGTATACTTTCTTGTATGGAAGTGCAGATATTTTTTTATCCCAAATTTAATTTCAGATTATTCTCTGTACCTCTTTCTCGCTGCTGAAGGTTGAAGTGTGCAAGTTCCTCCCTACCAGAACCAGAGTGGCCCATAGAAAATACAACCTTAGTCTTGTGGCTTATGCATCATTCTTGTATCTGAACAGCTGGGGTTAAGCCAGCATTGGACAAAGCAGCATTTGAGCTCTTTGGGAGAAGATTTTTTTTTTTTAATATTACTTTTCTTTTTTTTTTTTCTTTTTTTTTTTTGTGGCTGTGCAGAGCATTTTTGGTGTCACCTCACGGTGAAGTAGCCAGCCCTGCTAATGCACCATGAGTCCCTGGAGGGCAGAAATATCCAACCACTCAGCTTTGCTTGGAGCAGATCTGAGCAGACACCTGTCCAGCCCCTGTCTGCACCACTTGATGCTGCAAGGGCTGATTTGTGGCTCTCACAAATGTTCTTGTTCCCCCCCAGCCAGTCTCAGAGCAATCCTTTGCTGTGTTTGCTTGGCGACCTTGGGCCTGTCTCTGCTTCTGTTTCCCCACCTTTTAAATGGCAAAAAGTGAATTGATTTTGTTTGCTAAAGGAGTCAGACAGCTAAGGATGGAAAAATGCTATGCAGGGCTAGGTGATTGCTATTCACAAGTACCAGGGAAAATACAACTGTAATAATGTGGATGTGACCTTTTAGAAAGGCTGGAGTTTGCACAACAAGTTTGCACTTACAGTGACCCAGCTCCTGAGCTCCAGCACCTGCCTGTGATGGTGGAACAGCACTTCCATGCCATTCTGGCAAATAAAGATTGATTTTTCCTTAAAAGGCAGAAGATGAAGAATCTAGAGGAAACACCCCCCAAATCTTGCTTTTTAGGTGTTTTCAAAGCACCAGTATGCCCACAATAATCTTGGAGCTGCTTACTGGAATTAGGATGTGCCACTGTGGTGTCAGGGCTCACAGACAGAGGTATTTGCATGTTTGTGGTAATGCTGGGTGGAAGAGGCCTCTTGCTGTTCCCTCACCCAATTTCCTACTCAAAATTGGACCATCACCAGATCAGGAGTCAGGTGAATATGGCTGTAGGCAAGCTTGAAATCTTTATGCTGGAGGTTCTCTCTGAAGAAGGTTCCCTCAGGCTCTAAGCCCATGCTGCTGGGCTTTTTAAAGTGCTAAATTATACATTTTAATTTTTATTATTGTATCTTTTGCATCTGAATTCATTTCTTCATTTTATTGTCCTAGCTGCAAATCCTATTCCCTGCAGAGGAAGTAGAATTACTGAGGGGGAATTTATACTGCTCTTGTGTACTTGCAAGCTGGATTTTATAGCAGACCCACCATTTTCTTCCAGCTTATGCATCAGTAAATACTTAATAGTACAGATTCTTCTGTGCTGCAATAAGGAGATGAATGCTTTCCAATAAAAATCCTCTCTCCTCCTTCCAGTGATCAAATTGTGCTTGGAGTTCCTGTATGTGTTCAGCCTCTCTGTGGGAATGGAGGGCTATAAGATGACAGAGCATAAAATGGAAACCTCCTGTTTAGTTTGCAGTGATTCCTCTGGCCCCCTAATCCTGTTTGGGAGCCTCTGGCCAATTCACTGGGACTCTCTGAGAACAGGTGGGGGTAGCAAAATTTAGTTCCAAAAAGCCCAGTCCTGTGAAGGAACCTGATTCCTGTCATGCTCTCCTTTTGGTGTGAGAACAGATGGTGTTTCCTGGAATTTGTACCAAAGCCTCGCTGTAAATCAGGGAAATCTCTTCTTTAAAATAGCAGATGGTGGTAAGGAAGTGTTCTCTGGAATGTTCTGTGCTGGTTCACAGGGCAGGCACAAAGCACACACTGACACTGCTCAGCCCAGGGTGCAGCTTCCCTCTGACATGCCAATAACATGGGGGCTGTGAAGGGAGCTTGGAGCATCTCTGGAGGCTCTGAAGCTGTGCCTCAGCTTGGCAGCACTCAGGGAATTCAGGCTGGGATGGTGGTATCCCTGTTAGCTCTTCCCCTCAGGGCAGTGTGTGACTTCCCTGGCATTAAGTGTGACAGGGATGGTTGTAGTGACATCATCTGGGGGGGTGAGATGCAGGTGGGTGTGGGGATGCCCTGGGACAGCTCAGTCAAGGGGTTTTTTCCCCTCTCACCAATTGATGGTGGTAGAAACATCACTGTGTGGGTTGGTGCACTGGATTTTGGTTGGAAACAGGGGAAGATCTCCAGGCTGGAAGGGTTTGAGTCCTCCTTGGATAGAACTGCATCTCTCTTCCTTTTCTGTGATTGCACAGCTCCTTCAGAGAGACTTCTCAGGCCTAATTGCACTCTTCAGTCATCTGTCTTAGCTATTGGAACACAAGGTAACAAATATATCTCCTTTCAGGTCCTGAGAGGGGGATACAGAAAAATACTCATGTGGAGAGAATGCTGGGAGAGCCAGGAGAACCCTTAGCAGCTAAATTTTGGAAAATCCCTCTTAGGGTGAATCTGAGTTTGCCTGATTCCCTCATGGTTTTATTTTATCTTCCAGTTCCTCATGTGAGCCTGACTGCCATGCTGGGACATTGACACTCTGGGGTGCAGCTGTTTAAAATGGCAGAGAGAGGTGGGAATGAAGAAGTGATTAACTTGAGCAGCTTCAGCAATCACAGAGGGAAAGGTGAGTACTGATTTGTGCCTGTTTCCAAAACACCCTAGTGAAACTGCTCCTGAGCAGCAGGATTCACAGACACTGAGCTTCCAGGGAGCTGCTGGAGGTCTGTTCTGTCATATCACACACTACTCTGTTACACTGACTTAGCCACCTACAGAAACTCTTTCATGTTATACAGGCATGCAAAATATTTGGCACTTATCTTTCTTGTGTTGTACTGCCTCAAGGGAGATTGCTGACTCTTGGGAACACTGTGTAGAGGTGTTTCAGCAGATCCAAGCAGAATCCACCCTTCTGAGAACCCCACAGGAGACAGGCTGATCCTAAATTTGTGCCCTCTAAGGGCTGTGTGTATTGGCACTCATTTCCTCAAGAGTGGAATTCAAACTGAGGCTTTCTCTGTATGCCTGAAAGGTGATAAATGAACACTCATGCTAAAAAAATAACCCAAAACATGTTAGATTTTAGGGAAAGCATAGTTGTATGTCCTCTGTGCAGTACAGAAACCCTCTATTTCTGCTTGTCTCGCCTGTGTTCCAGCAGCTGTGTTGAGTAGCATCTATATTCCATTCTTGACAAACCTTGAGGCACAAGGTTGTCATCTAATAACAGGATATCTTCTGCACCCACAGCCACAGGCCTTATCTCAGCCCTGCATAAGGTATTCCTGCAAGGGCTCACTCTTTCAGAAGAGGCTGAATTGCACAAAGACCCTTATCTCTCTTCTAGGATACACTGCACTTTAACAAAGAAATTCCAGTGTCCCTGAGATATTGAAAGTTCAAGATTTCTCTGCAAAAGTATTCCCTGCATGCCTTGTTTGTAATAACTTTCACAGCAGCTTGGCTTGTGCTGGAGTTTGGGGTAGAAGATGCTTTGTGAGTGTCAGTGGCTGTCCCTGCAGTCCTGTTGTGATGAGCTGAAGCTGTGCAGGTGTTTTGCTGGAGGCTGAGGGATGCAGCAGTGGCTGTAACAATGCCTTGCAGAGGAATTGGTGACCTCTGAAAGCTTCTTCCTGCAGCGCAGATGGGAAAATTGCTTTCTCAGATGTTTCAGTGCAACGTGTGTCCTGTAATTCCAGTTATTTACCTTGAGCCAACAGTAACTTTAACTTCACTTACTGTTCTGCAGACTGGATAAACCACAGAGATGAAAGTCTTATCACAATATCAGATTCCTCAGATGAAGATTTGCCTTTGTTGCTGGAAATGCCAGAAAAGCAGCAGGCTGAGGAAGATGATGATGATGATATAGTCATCTTAGCAGAGGTAATTTTTCATTGTTGTAGCTGCTGTGCTGTATTCATGGCCTGTATAGCCAAGTCATGTGCAAATATCTGATGCATTCCTCTGAGTCCTGCCTGGTTATAGCAATCTACTTAGGATATCTGAAATAACAGTGAAATGATGGCATTTTGCTGGCTTAATTTAGTCATATTTTGGGCACAGGAGGGGAGAACCAAACTGTGGAACTTCATTGTGTAGTTTTAAGTTCTACTTGATGAAGATTTTAGCTCCCATAAAGTTGTCTGTCTGAATCCAGCAAGGTTGAGTGCTTTGCAAGAGGACTTGATCTTCCATTGAGGGTGTTTTCAAACCACGCCTTTTTGATTTATATATGTACTTTAGATGCTTTATATTCCTCTATGCTATTTGCATTCATGTTGAGCTGTTGCAGGCACTGATATTTTTGCATATCTATCTTATATTAAGAATATATTCCACTTTCCTGTTAAATTAACCAGAAGCACTGAGAAAATGGGTTGCAAAGCTGACCTTTCTGCATCTTAGTTGAAAACAGCAGCAGAGAACACTCAGGCTCTGTTGGCATCCAGCAGTCTGTCTGCCAGAGGCAAGAACAAGGCCAGAGATTAATGTTTGGAGCTTTGGTTTCTGCCTGTTTAAATAAATTGGTGAGAACACAAATATGTCATCAGTTAATTCTTACTTCCCAGACTATTTTACTGGAAGGGAAGTGGGTACTGAGGTGAGCTTAGGAGATTATTCCATTTTGAAAGTCCTGTGCATCCCTAGTTCTGCCAAAGGTTCTCATAGCACCTGGGGACAGGCTGATGACACAGATATGTGGCTTACAGTTCTGTGCTTTATTAAGCATCTTGCTAAACAGACTGTTTATCAGTTTCCCATCAGAAGTTTTCTTAGATGCAGAAATATCTGGAGAAAGGATTCTGACATGCAGACAAAAATTCCTGTCTTCTCTTGGTGTCCTTTTTAGACCCCAAAGCATCAGCAGCCTCTGCGTCCCAATGTCATCAGGCCTGCTGCTCCATGGCAGGGTGCAGACGCTGTGGGAGAAGGAGGATCTAAAAGTGCTGTGGAGCCTTTGAGCAGAGCCCTGCAGGATGAGCAGGATCCAGCTCTGCCCAGTGAGGGAGATGGGAATAACCTCATGGTGGAGAGCAATGCTGGAGCAAGCGGGGACGACAGTGTGGACATTGCCCTGCAGGAGCCTGGACCATCTGAGCTGAATGGCTGCAGCTCTGAACTTACAGGTAACCAGGAGCCTGGCCCAAGTTTGCTGCCACTGATCAAGAGGAGTCCACAGCCTGCTGATAACACAGAAACCATTAGCCTGGAGAATGCAGACCTTCCACCTCAACAGGAGGAAAGGATGGAAGCTTGGGAACGGCAAGGAGAGAACTTGGAGCCAGAGGAGAAGCTGGAAGGTGTGAATGCTAAAACGACCACAGAGCAGGAGGAGATCCGGGAGAACAGCCAGCTGGAGGCCAGGCACCTCCCACCGCCGGCAGATGAGCCCCGGGCTGTAGCGAATGGTTGTGCTCCTCAGCAAGGGCAGCCAGAGGCAGAGCCGGGAGCCTTGAGGGCACATGGAGGGAAGGCTCCTGGGCCAGCCTTCCCCCGGCCGGAGCCGCAGCAGGACGGGATCCCGGGCCCTGCCTCCCCGCAGCCGGCACATCCCCCCGAGGAACCGGGGCAGCAGGCAGGGAGGGACAACGAGCGGCCAGGGCCCGCCTTCCCCGCGCAGGGCTCGCACGAACTTGGCTCGGGGGATGTGCCAGAGCAGGGAGCTGCTGGGCAGGAGCAGGACCTCACTGCTCTGCTCATCAGAGAGACAGTAAGTATTTCCAGGGCTCCTCTGCCTCCTGTGTGCGTGATGTTTCCAGACAGGTTTTTCAAGGTGTGTAGAGTCTCGTGTGCTCAGAACACACAGTTGTAAAACCTCTGTGCTTTGACTGAGACTCAGCCATGCACCAGGTGAGGAGCATGTGATGAACTGTCTTGGAAGACTTTCATTTCATGTGAAATAATCTGTGTCTGTTCCCTGAAAGGCCTCCTTGGATCTGCTGGTTTTGTCTGGTTAATTCCTAACCCAACATTGTAGAGCTGGTTTAGGATTGGATAAAGCTAAATGAACAAACCTGGGACACTAAACAGTGGCAGAGGGATACAGGGTGCAGTATAGAACTTTTAGAGACACATGGCTGAGAGCCAGGACTGCTTTCAGCTGCCTGTCCTACAGGAGTTTGGTCCATGCCCATGTTAATGCCACCATGGTGGCCAGGGGTAAGGCTTGCCTTGCAGTGTGGATTTTCAAGGAGTAAGTGGATAAGCACCATGAGGACTTGTGTATGTAAACTCCACATGATCCATGTGTGAAGCTTAGCATGAGGGACACTGGCTATGACAACAGCCACCAAGAAGGACACTCCACTCCTTATCCTTTGGTATATTCAGCAGCTTGGGCAGCATGGTATATATATGATAATCTAAGCTAAATAAAAATGTAGTGGTTCATGTGTGTAATGTTTGCACACCCCTCTCCTTGATTGCTAGGGAGAAAGACTCTCTCTTAATGGCTTATTGAATATTTTTTCTTGCAAACAGGCATATTATGTGTGTGTATGTTCCACCACCACCCCATTCTACTTAGTTGAGGAAAATATTTAAGTAGCAGTGCAATAAAATTCAGTTCTTTCCAAGTAAGACCTTGTTGATCAGTGCCTTTGAGATGGGTAAGAGGCTGTTCTTGCATTGTCAGGGTTGCTTGACAATCCTGACCAGTCCAGTCTTGCAAAGCAAAATACCACACATGGTTATAATCCCTGTACAGAAAACCCAGAGAGAGCAGCAAACACTGGGAGAGCCTTCACAGAAATGGCACTAAAGGTTTGTTGTGTTCTGGTCACATTGCTGCTGTCTGGGTTCATTGAGTGGGTGTACAGTTGGTTTATTGCCTTTTGCTTTGGAATGTTGTACTTCAGCACATAATCTGGAACTCCTTGATGGTTATGCTGAAGGTAAATATTCCCTTTTTTTGTGTTGTAGTTCATTCCTATGGAGCCTGAATCTCTCCTTAGGCCACATGCTCTTGGCTTTTCATGTCCCTACCTTCACTCTTCCTTTGAGAGAGAGCTGTTAGCAGTCATCCTGTGGAGCAAGGCTGGATGGCTGTAAATGATCTCTTGACCATTTTGCCCTGAGTCTCAGGATTGTGTTAATTCCATGTAAATCCCTGTCCTGGGTGCTACGTCTGTTACACAGCTTCTCTGATACCTGCATAACCTTTAGCTTTTCCTACTGTAGGAAGCAAGATTCCCAGATGTGAAGAAGGAATATATTGAAGAATTAATCATCATCAAGAACTGCTATGACTTAAATGTGTAAGTATGGAGCCAAGAGCCACAGTGTGTCAGACAGCTGCAGCACCTCCCCGTGTCCCCAGCTGCCAGGGATGCTGCTTTAGAGCACATCCAGGCTGGGCCTTCAGCACTGCCTTGATAGAATCTGTGCTCTTTGGCACTTCTTTTTGTACCTCTAATAGAGCTGGTTTTAAGTCCTTTCTAGTTCTCTTGTGCTGTTGCTTCTCTGCTTTTAAGATAATTTACTTATTTAAAGATACTATGTACAATTTTGTCTTACCTATTACTAGGGCTCTTAATAAGAGTGAGTGTCAGGATTAAGGTGTTAAGATGACTGCTATAAAACATAGTATGGAGATGGGTTGGTGAGTTTTGAGTTGGTTTCATTTCACTGGTTTTTGGACTTTTCCAGGTAAAGCTGACACTGGCTTGGAGTCCGTTATTTAGTGTCATGATGTTGGTTTTTATCCTGTTTACTTGCTGAAGTTTGAATTCTCTCACATCACTTTTTGGGGGTAGAATGGGGCAAACACATTAAAGGTCTGGCAGGATTGATTCTAGAGATCTGATGAGGGACTGATTTTGGTCAAACTGAGCAGAAACATGAGCGAGAAAATGAAATAAAAGGAGAGGAAACCTAATGTGAGGACTTGCTTTCCAAATTACATTAACAGCTCAGGAATACCTTAATGTTCATCATGCTAGAGATTTCTGGGCGTCATGTTAGAGTCAAAAGTTTTTTTAAAAAGTGATTAACCTAACTGCTGAGTTGCATCATCTCCCTGCCCTTCTGGGTAGAGCTGGGGAGTGAAGGATTGCGTGTGCTGGCACCAGCAGCACCGAGGGGAGATGGTTTGAAGTAAATCACTTGTGACTGGTGTCTGATGCTTGGTGGCCTCTCTTTTCTCTCTCTGCGACTGTCTCTTATCTCCAGCATGTCCAAACTGGTTACTGTGTGATCCAAGAATGAGGAATAGGTATTGGTTGCCAGAGTATTCATTTGTATAAATCCAAGGCTAACTAGGGCACTAATCAAGCAGCATTTACGTGCGTGAGGCTTAGAATTAGTCATTGGGCCACAGATAAATTAACTGATGAGCAACTAAGGGTGATCCATCCATTGGGCATAGATTTCCTATTCTGCTGCTTTGCTTGTGCTGTGGAGTTATGTCTCCCAAGCAGGGTTTCTTGGTTAGAAAGTCAAGGGACTAGAACTTCTTTTTGATCTTTCAAAAGTGCTTTCCCTGCAGTGGTGGAGCAGCTTCGGGGTGCCCACACCATGGACTGGCTGCACCTCAGGGTGGGTGGTTGTTGTGGGAATGTAGAAGACAGGCAGAGCCATTCCTTGGGGCAGTTGGGCTGTTGAAGTTGTGCATCTGGCTGCAGGACCCTCCCAGATTGTGTGAAAAATCTTGGGTTTGTGTCCTGGGGGGATTTAGCGAAGCCTGATGGAATTAAATCCCACTATTGGCTTCTGTCAGTCTTAATGTGTTCCTTCCCTTTTTGCTCCCCAAATCTCTTCTCTCCCATTGTGTGCCACAGACCCAGTGAGAAGAAAAGGTGCTTCCAGGCTTCCCTGTAGGCCAGCTACAGTGTCTGCTCAGCAGTGCGTTACCCACTTACTGGATGATAAAGATTTCTTCTCCATATTTTTATTCCTTTAACCAAACCATCTTTTGAGTTGTCACTGCAGCTTTTGTGTGAGAACAAATGGGTCAAAGCACTGGTCAGCCTCGCTGGCAGGGTCTTTTTGATCTCCATGGTGTGTCAAGCTGAATCAGGCTTGAAATATAATAACTAAGGGTGAGTGGTTTTGGGCAGGGGTGAGGCTTTTAACCAGCTCTGTGTCCTGTGGTGCAGATATTAATGAACAGTGCCTTGAGTGTGGGTGTGCTGTGCGCCGGGACCCACTTAACTAATTGTCACACACTGAAGGTCAACATCCCCCCAAATCCTCAGCGTTGAAATGGCAACATGCAGGATAGTTCAAATGTACCCCGGGCCGTGCCCCAGCTGAAACCCTTTCGTTAGAGCCACGATTTGAGCTCCTTGAAGTTTCTGTTTTGTTGGATTAAAACAGTTATCTTTTACCAAAGGGATGGCAGGAGGTGGGAGCTGGAAGCTATTAAATGCTCAGTGCCAAGATATTTGTTGTTTTCCCCCCCCCCGAAATGATCTTCTTAAAACTTTCAACTGATGTGAAAGATAAGATGTGGGAGCCCCTCTTAGCAGGGTATCATCTATTCAGCTTTTGTGTGCAGAAGCATTCACACTCAGTCAAAAGCTTCTGGCTCAATATGTCAATACCTGATTAAACAAAAAGAAATGCCCCTGCTTTGAATGTGAAAGCAGAGCTAAAGTAATCGTGCCTTGATAGTGGGTTAATGCTTCAAGCCAGTTCAGATTTCTTAATTAGGGCCTGATTTCTGACATCAGGAATGTAAATTAGCTGCAATTATGTCTTTGCTGCAGCCTAGCACCTTCTCATTCCAATAGTTTTTTTACCACAAATGTTAATTGCTTGTCCTGCCTCTTTTCAGAAGGATCTTATTCTGCAGCTGAGGAAACTGAGGAACAGCTTGTGTTACTTGCCCCAGCCAGCACAGCTGCTTGGTGAGGGTTGAGAAAAAGCTGTGGGAGCCTGATTCAGGCTGCCCTTTCAGAAGGGTTTCTGGAGAGTTCGTGGCTTTCCACCAATGGGACATTTGAAAACCCCTTGCTGAGTCTTTTCTAAGCTAAAATACTCAGTTAAGCTACACTTACCTGACAGTTATGACCTCAGATATGCTGCATTTACAGGCTAGTAGGCAATTTTTCAGCAATTTTAGTGGTTATTTTCTAAGTGCTGTTCTCACCAGACCTGTTTTTAGTGGAATTTGGGTAATGCAGGTGAGATTGCAAGCTTTGTTACAATGAAACATGTATTCAGAGTTTGTATTCCATGGAAACACACATCTTAAATGTAATTTTGCTTTAATAATGGAATCACAGAATAGTTTGGGTTGGAAAGGCCATTAAAGATCACCAGTTCCAGCCCCTCTCCTGTGGTCAGGGACACCTTCCACTAAACCAGGTTGCTCTGGCTGCTTTAATGTGAAGGTAGACTAAGAATGGAGGCTTTAATTCAAGTTTGAATCTGTAGCAGTTTGTTGAGGAAGACATGAGCCTTTCATGGGTTTTGGAGAGATTTTTTGCTGTTTTTTTCCATAGATGATTAGTAGCTCATCCATACAAGCTTCATGTATGTAAACTTAATTGTTGAAAAATAAACCTATTTGCTTTTCCTTCTGCAGCCACACAGATGAATATTTTTCACTTAATTCTCAGTCATTTGCTTGCAGTTTATTCTAGTCCAGAACCACTCTTGGTTCTTACAGGGCAGGCTTTGACTGTGACCTCATAAATTATATGATACTAAAGTCTGGACAAATGAGAAATGAACCTGAACTCCCCAACGCTGAAGTAACTGTATTTATCTTTTCAGACTTTGTAACTTTCTTCTGGAAAATCCAGATTACCCAAAGAAGGAAGGCAGAGTGGTTTTAAACCCCAGCAGCAGCCTGCTTGCCAGCCAAGATGAGACAAAGGCAAGTGAGAGTATCCACATCTCCTGCTGCCTCTGGGCAGTCTGTTCAGCCTGAGTGGACCTTGGGATGTCTGCTTTGATTAGTGTGTGTTTGCAGAGTGCTTGACTGAGCCTGCCTTTCACAGGAGGCCTCTGGGTATGTGTAAGGTGGCGTTAAATAGCAATAATTAGTTGCTTGCAAGATGACTTCCAAGCCTTTCCTGTTTGGCTGTGCCAGAGCTGCACAGTGTGTGCTCCTTTGCCTCCAGCGAGCCCCTGTTCCCTGCCTGCCTATCACTGCCCCATCTCAAGTGTTCATTTTGATAACTGAGACAGGAATTCCACAATCATTCTGTCACATGAAATAGCCTTGGCCCTCAGGTCTCTCTTCTGAGGCCTTTATGCATTGCCTTGCAGCCTCCTAACTGCAAATCTCTCTACAGCTGCTTGATTTTATTTGTGTTTTAAAACATCCATTTATCAAAAAATTCTCTCTGAGCTGCTTTGAGGATATTGAAATAGCTCTTTGTAGCCTGAGATGTTGAGTACCTCCTTCTACTCTTGGAAGAAGCATCTCTTTACCTTGAGCTAAAAAAGTTGTTCACTGTTCATAGCAACCCAAATATTTCATCTCTTTGCTGTCTCAGGCAGCCACACACCATGGTTTTAAACTACTTTTTACCTTGTGCAGAGGTGCCTGGGCCAGTAGACTTTGCACCCACACTGTACTAAGGTGCTCAGAGTTGGGTGCCACATACCCTGAATTTTGGGTGGTTTTGCAGAATGTCCTGATCACTGAGAGAGCCATTTGTGGCATTCCTGTGTGTATTTACAACAGCCTTTTTAAAAATTTTTTTCCTTAGGTGCCTAAAGTGGACTACTTTGACTTTTCCAAACTTGCCCCCCTTGACCAGCGGTGCTTTATTCAGGCAGCTGATCTCCTCATGGCAGACTTCAAAATGCTGAGCAGCCAGGACATCAAGTGGGCACTGCACGAGCTCAAGGGACACTATGCAATCACACGAAAGGTGCTCCAGTTCAAATCTCTTTTCTTCCCAGGGCTTTTCTTCCCCCAAGTATGCAGAGAGCACTGTGATGGCTTTGGCCTTACTGTACCATCTGCTGCTGTGTGGTTATGGGTTTTATAATAATCTTCATTTCCTTTTAAGAAGTTTTAATCCATTTAGTAAAGATTTTCAAAATTTATTGGCCAGACAGAAGGCTGCAGGAAGTTTTTACTTTCTCTAATAGGAGAGCTGGGGAAACACGAGCTGGCTCATGGTGGGTGATGCATTAAACTGGGAAGTGCTCCTGTATGTCGCCACTGAAGTGCAGTATAATAGCCAATAAAACCCTGACATTTAGTTAAATCTTAAAACATTGAACTGCTGATGCTGCTTAACTGACTGCATGGAATTAAGAAGCAGCCTGAGTATCACTGTCCTGTTTTGTCTTGTTATGACTTGTGGCATGAGTCCTGTATTCTTTATAGAAGAGTTTCACTGTCATGGAGATGCAAAGACACTTGTTTGAAGTATCAGCAAACTGAATGTCAGAGTAGGTTCAAGTTTTTGACTTATCTCTGCTCCTGTGATAGATCCTTGTTTGAGCTTCTTTCTCTGCTGTTCCAGGACTTAACTAAAACAAAACTTCTTGGCTGTTCACTTGATTGAGCACTGAGTATTTGAACCTCACCTTTTTAAACAAAATGCCAAACCCAGCAACAAAAAAGAAGCCAAACCAGCTCTGATTATTACAGCTAGTGCCTACTTTGATATTAACAGCTGAGCTGTTATGAAGTATCATTCACCTGCTTTGTTTTTATGAAATAATTAAGTACATAAAGCAACAAGGTGAGCAGAGGAAAGATGTATATTTGCCTCTCTTTGGGGTGTTTGCTTTCCAGTTTTTCATCAGTCCTATATCCATGTTTGTACTGTGCTTCAGCTTGATTTAAGTGCTTCTGCTTTCTTCCAGGCACAGGATTTAAGCCTGTATGTTGTTTTCTAGGCCTTTTCAGATGCTATCAAAAAGTGGCAGGAGCTGTCTCCTGAAACCAGCGGGAAACGAAAAAGGAGGAAAGAAATGAATCAATATTCATATATAGACTTCAAATTTGAGCAAGGTAAATGCCAAGCTGTGTGTATTGTGCTCTCTGCATCATTACTGTAAGCAGAACTGGCTTGCAGCAGAAACCAACTCTTGAAAGGGGATGTGGTCCCAAAAGAGCTGAGTTTCTGTCACTGGTGTGTTCTGGAGATGCTCTTCATTAGCACCTCTGCTTGGTGAAGTGCTGTGTGAGCTGCTGAAAGTCTGCAGCTGGTGGTGTGTGGAGGAAAAAGGGTTTAAGCTTTTGTTCTGGCTGCTCCATTCCTTTTTATTGAGCCTTTAACTCTGCTTCAGGGGATGTGAAAATTGAGAAGCGCATGTTCTTCCTGGAGAATAAGAGACGCCACTGGAGGTCCTATGACAAGCTCTCCCTTCTCCCACCAGTGCTACTGGAGCAGGAATTCTATGAGCAGAAAGTGAAAGAGATGGCAGAGGTGGGTGATAAGAGCTGCTTTGATCATGTGCAAATCTTCAACAACTGTCAAAGTTTTGGCCCTAAACATGAAAAATCTTGTCTCTGACAGGAATTCAAACACTGAACCAATATTGAATAACTATGTTTTCCCCTTCCCTACCTGTTAACACATATGTCTTTTCCCAAGTAACTCCATTTTAAGGGAAAGAAGTCAAGCACAGATTTTCATATTTACTTAAATATGCAGCTGCTGCTTGTGCAAACACCATTCTGGAGGGTTTTTCTTTTTGTAATGAAGTGGTGAAAACTCTACTAATTAACTCTTTCCTCTAATTGTTAGCAGGCTTCTCTGCTGCTTTAGGGCTTGTAATTGCAGTTTAGTGTTGGGGGTGAGTAATGGCCAGGCCGAAGGCAGTGTGTCCACTCACTCTGCCCTCCCCAGGCTGGCAGTCCTGTGGCTCCAGAATGGTTTGTCCTGTGCTGAGAACTGAGTGTTTTGAAGCAGAACCTGCAACACCCACTGCTGTGTTGTCTTCCTCTCCTAGGCTGAGGAAAGACTGAACTCACAGCTCTGCACCCACAGTCCTTTCTAAAGTAGCTCCTTAAAGACCCTTGTCTCTTAGGCAGATGGAGAAGGTCTCCTTTGAAACAAAAAACTCAAGTTCTCTGGAGGGGCCCATTGGGTGAGATCATCTCTGCCCATGGAAACCTGAACCAGCAGCCCTCCACAATACAGAATTTGGTTCTTTGTTCTTGCAGCCTTTGCTTCTCCCATCTGTTTTAGCTGAATCATAAATAGCTTAATGGATTGAAGGGATGGGCTCAGTGATGTTACAAGCAGGCAGCAAGCCTTTTATGGTGGTTTGTGAGTCCTGAGATAATGTAAATGAGTGGAGAGTTTGGAAAATTGCTTTATCTGTTCTGTAAATACAGATGCACATGTCTCTTGCAGCATGCAGACTTCCTCCTGGCTCTGCAGATGAATGAGGAGCAGTATCAGAAGGTCAGTATCTATAATGTTGTAAGTTGAGTTCAGCTTATGCACAGACTCTGTTTTGCACTTCCTGCTTCACAGATTCTTTTAGCTCTGGAATGAAGCATTTCTGAAGCTGAGTTTCACCGTGCTGCTTTAGCTGAGCTGGCAAAACCTGTGTAATGTCTGCTGGCTGGCTTTTAGGAAAGGTAGACAGGAGCTGAGGCCAGCAAGACAGTATTGATGCATGTAATGATCTGTAGTAATTCAGCTTGTATCTTTGCTGCTCAGAACAAACATTGCAATAGAATAACATCAGATTTGCTCTCGTTCTTGCCATTATGGCTGTATAAAACAGATCCACTGTTGTTGGAGCTTGGCCAGTGGGAAGGCCTTCCTTGTTTGCAGAAAGAATTCTTTAAAAACCTGAAAATCAGCTCTTCCACTTCATAGAAAATGTAGAGAACCGTTCAGCACTGTGCATTATGTTTTGGTTTCAATGCTCATTTCCTTTTCAAACTTTGGAAAGTGGGCTATACTTACTTTTTAGCAGTGGCAAACTTCTCCACCCCCACAGTTAAGAGGCCAAGACAGGGTCTGCCTAGGCAGATGGTAAATGTTCCTTCAGAGGGTAACAGATCTGAATCTTGGTTTTCCCCATGAGAGTGGTGTGTACACTCAGGCTGCTTCCCTGTGGCTGCAGCTTCCCAAACCCAAGATGCTGATCTGCTTGTGAGCTAAGAATTAATCACTGCATGTTCTGTAGCTTTTTGGAACTTGTCAAGCAGGACATGTAGATACAAAGTGACTTAAAACTGAGTTTCTGGTTGCACTTAGGGAATTTGGACCACCAGATAGGCTATCTAATGGAATGGTGTAGATCCAAAGCTGTTTTTTGGATTAATGCTGGCAGTCTTTTCTGGCTTGCAGTTGTGTGAGTGTGTTGTTGCTATAGCTGTTGATGTTTTGATGCTGATTCCTCTGGTGGCTGCAGGACGGGCAGATGATCGAGTGCCGCTGCTGCTATGGGGAGTTTGCCTTTGAAGAGTTGACTCAGTGTGCAGATGGTCACTTGTTCTGCAAGGAGTGCCTAATTAAATATGCTCAGGAGGCAGTTTTTGGCTCTGGGAAGGTAAGGATTTCACAACTGGACAAGGGGGAAGTGGGTAATTGCTGTTGGGAGATGGCATTGCTGTTTATGTGGTGTTATTGCTTAAAACAGATGTAACTGCACTTCCCAGGAAATACTTGAGTGGAATGGTGTCCTGAAATCCAAGCCAGTGTTGCCATCAAGTGAAGCCAACAACTTCACAATGTGTTCTTTGCATAGGATTTCAGGGTTACTAACCTCCATTGGTTTTTTGTTCTGTGCTTAGCCATTTGATTATTAGAAAAACTTTCTACAGCATTCATAGTAAAACAATAACTTGTTTGGGTTCTATTTTCTACTAAATAAACCATTGGTATGTGCACAGAGTACACATATCTCTGACTTGGCCTTTCTTCTTCTACCAAGGAGTGTTTGTCCTTCATAATATCACTATGATCCCAACTTAATTGGGGGATTGGTTCCTCTATGGTACTACTAACCTCCTTAGTCTCTGATTTAGCTAGCAATTATCCTGGTACTTAGCTGAGCTATAAACAAGTCATTAACCTGCTCTGAAGTGTGTCTGCTCCTTTGCCTCAGGATATGGTGCTCAAACTGTGGGATGCTGTTGTACTCTGGGATCCATTTCATGTAAATGTATAAACTGGCAGCTGAGCTGTATTTTATATGACTTTATTGAAAAGAATGTAGCATGTGAGTGCTGGTTCTCAGCAGAGACTGAACAGTAATAACGGGCTGATGTGTGGTCACAGTGGACTTGAAGTGAATTGTGACCCTAGCTGGCAACAGCATAATCCTGCCCAGTGTTAGTTTGAGGCCTGATTTGTTTAATTAGGTTTGTTCTTTCAATAGTGAACCCATTTTCTGGCAGTCATCTTAGGCAGATTTAGATGAGGTATTGGGGGAAAAAAATTTGTTATTGGGCACTGGTGTAGGTTACCCAAGAAAGCTGCAGATGCCCTATCCCTGGAAATGTTCAAGCCAAGTTGGACAAGGCTTGGAGTAAGCTGGGATAGAGGAAGCTGCCCCTGCCCATCACAGAGGTTTAGAACTGGATGATTTTTAAAAAGTCCCAAAACCTAAGTCATTCTGAGATCTGCTGACTGTAGCTCTTAAGTCTGTCTGAGCAAGGCTCTGCACTGATTTGCTTGGAAATGCTTTGGATCCTGAGTTGCTTTTTGCTAATGTCATACTGAACCTGAGCTCTCTTTCCAACCCCAGTCAGAGCTCAGCTGCATGGAGGGCAGTTGCACGTGTTCCTTCCCCACCAGTGAGCTGGAGAAAGTGCTTCCAGAGAACATCCTCTGTAAATACTACGAGCGCAAGGCCGAGGAGGAGGTGGCTGCTGCCTGTGCAGATGAGCTCGTCAGGTGTGTGTCCCACAGAGAATGCTGCACTTACTGCTCTGGAAAGTTGTTCCCTAAAACCCTACATTTGTGCTGACTCTGAGATAGGTAGCTTTTAAAGAGCTGGATTATAAATTCAGACTTCTGCTTTCCCAGGTCTGTTTTTATTCTGCCTTTGACTAGGAGCAGATTAAAATTCAATAGACTTGTCTCCCCCAAGACTTGCTTGCCAGCTCTGTGCTGATCCACTAAATTACATGGTCAAAAGCAGTGCTGAGCATATAATATTTTGATTGCAAACGGGGAAGTGATTGAAGAAATATGAGCAAAAAGGCAATAGTCAGCACATCCTGGCAACAGGCATTGGGTTGGCAGCCTTAGCAACTTCCACGCAGCTTTTTGACTAAATCAGCTTTCAGCAAAGCTCTTTTTGGCACTCTGCAGTAATGGCATCTTGTTTTGGGCTACAGGTGTCCCTTCTGTAACTTCCCAGCTCTACTGGACAGCGATGTGAAGCGGTTCAGCTGCCCCAATCCCCGCTGCAGAAAGGTAATTGGGGGTTGCTTCACATTTGGTCTCTTCTGGAGTGTTGGGCAGGAGAGCTGGGAGAACAGCTCACCCTTCCCAGCAGCAGTATCTCATGTGACTGCACAGGGCAGCAGTCAAAGGGTTTGCTGGATCCTACTGGTCTTCTATAAAATCAGGTGCCTGGACAGGTGAATTTCAGGGCACTGTTGATAAAAGAGAGCAGGAGTCCTGTCTTTTCTTGGAAGATGTTGGCTAAAAAAGCCTGGGGGTGCCAGAGGTTTCTGTCTTGCATATGCAGAAGTGTTATGGTTGAACATGGAACTGGGTGTTTGTAAGTCAAAACCAAATTCTAATCTTGTATCTAATAAAACTTCCAGAGAATGAGCTGGAACAGCCTTACACGCTATGTTTGAGGGAATTGGTATCTCCATTTTCTTTTATGGGCTAGCTTGGATATAGATTCATTTGGAAGTGATAAAAAAACATGCTGGAAGAGCTGGCTGAAATCTCAGCCATTCAAGGCAGATCTTTGTGCTCTCCCCAGTTGCTAATGGCCATAACAGAATCATCAGGCCAGGTGGGGGGATGGAATGGGGAAAAACAGAAGCCCAGAAATGTTTCCCAATCTCGTGAACAGATGCAGGACCCTGCTTAGATCTGGTCCCAGCAAGGCAGGGCAGGATCAGGGCTTGGCACGAAACTACAGGGCCTCTTGCATCACTGTAGCCACAACAGTGAATTCTCCTGAGATCTGAGATTCCTGCTAAACACTGAGATTCCTCCGGAGGGCATTAACCTTACACTTGTAGCTGCCAGAGCTTTGGGTTCTCTCACTCATGTGGTATCACCTTTTACCTGTATTTAGAAGTTAATAGAAAGTTAAATTCAGTTGTCTGGAGAAGTTGAAGTTGCCAGCACTGAACTCTGCAGTCTGGTGTGAAAATTGAACTTACTTAGGGGGAGAAAGCTGTTCATGAAATATGCACAATTCCATTTTAGATCCTGATCTCCAGATAGGTTTTGTTAACATCAACCCTTCACAATAGGGAAGGAATGTAGTGCTGATGGATTGTCCCAGTGTTGGAGCAAGGAGGTTTGCTAGGCACTAGGTGGCAATGTTGGTTCATATTTAAATCTCAGCTTTTTCTAACTGTTTTTGCAAAAAACGAGTTGTTTTCAAAATGTACATATGTCAGCAATACAGAACAGAATTTGGGCTTGAAAAACATGAACCCCTCAACAGGCAAAATGAATTGAAAGTCGCTTTTTCCCTGGAATGTGTAATGCAGCAGAGTAACTGTGCTAAGAGGGATCAGTGCTGAAATGTTCCTTTCCTACAGCTTTGCTGTTTCATTTCCTTCCTAGCATACTGCCTGTTCCCCCCACCTCCCTGGGGTTACAGCATTCCAGTGGGCTGGATTTCTGGTTTCCTGGACAGCTTGTGTTGATTCATTAGCTGAAAATCTGCTGAGTAGGTTTGTGCTCTTCTTAGAAGTCTTTAACGACTTTAGGATTTGAAGTCGAGGGTGAGGAATTTGGATAGCAGGATGTGATGTCTTGCAGCATCAGCTGCAGTGGTTCTTCATATTCCTGCTATCTCCTCTCTCTCCAGAATGAAGGATTTCAGTTAATGCTCTTGCTTGCAGGAAATGGTTGCCCTAAGGGAGGAAAGGGCTAATCTGGGGAACTCCACAGAGGTTGGAGAGGATGCACTGGCTTTGCTAGCAGTGCCTCTGGCAGACTTGGTGGTGGTGATGACTGATCCTGGAAGGAGTCCCTCTCTGGTTGGAAGGACTGCACTCACACAGCTGAACCTAAAGCAAGGGGAAGTGTGTAAAGGGGAAGGTCAAAATGTGCCTCTCCCAAAATCTCAGAGCTCTTTGAGGGTGGCGAGAGGAGGACCAGATGGTGGACCTGTTGTATCCCTGTGCTCCATCGCTGGATCCTTTGTCTGGCGTTGGGAGTTTGTGTTGATACCCTCAGGGTCTCCATTAAATCTTGCAGGGAGGTTCATTCATATTTGGGCCAGCCATGGACATGTTGTAAAGCAAGTGCTGTGAACCAGCTGGAAGCCTTCACTTTGGCTGTGTGTCTGTATGCTGGGCTCAACAATAAGGGCTTTACACCTACCCAGGTCACTGCCTGTGCATCTCACCTGTTGCTCCAGTCATTTGCACCTTGCAGGGACCAAAATGTGGCTCACTGTACCTTGAGCAACAGGCAGAGCTGCCCTGCCTCCTGTGAGTGCCTGGCTGCACGGGGAGCATGCAGATGAGCTGGCACCATCTGCCAGGGCCACTCTGGCTCCAGCTGTGTGGCATCAAGTTTGGCTCCTGGCTAGGTGACCAGGGCTTGAATCTTGATAGGACAAAGAGCAGGGTGGAGGAAAAGCTTAGTTAGCCAAGGAAAAATGTTGTTCAAGCCACCCTACGGGTGCATTCTGTGTGTGTGCAGTCTGAGTTGGTGCTGGAGCAGAGGCAGCTTTCACTCAGATTTGGCTGAGTATTGAGGTTTTGCTCTGGAATAAGCTGCTGACTGCACATGGAGCCAGACTTCCTGGTGACAGGAGGGTTTTCCAGCCTACTTGTTCCACCTCCATCTTGGAGGGATCCCTGCATGGAAGCAGCACTCAAATTTCTCATCTGTAAAGATGCACACTCACCTCCCAGCACTACAGAGCAACCCAAAACTGGGAGCTGTGGTAAAACAAGGAAAGGCACATGTTGCTGGTTGAGTTGTGCAGCACTGGGAGGTGAATGTGCACCTCTGCATGATGGGGGAAGTGCTGTTTTCCACCAGCAAAGGAAGTCCATCCTCTGCTCAGCCTCCCTCCTCCCAAGACCCCACAATGTTGAAGACAAGGCTTTTGTTCCCAGCTGCTGCTGTCGTCCCTGGCTCCGTGTTGTGGGAGAGGGAGATGGTTTCCCTTCTTTGCAGTCTCAGCACAAAGCACTGCAGGGCTTTCAGCCAGCAAGAGATGGGGAGCTGAAAGCTCCTGTTGCCATGGAAATAATGCATGCACAGAGCAGTGGAGAGCTTGAAACCCCCAGCACTCATTTCATAGCCCGGCCACATTGCAGGGACTTGCATTTCCAAGACTTTTCTTTAAAACTCCTTTTCACAGCACAGAATTTTTATTCCTTTATGGTACCCAGTTGTCTGAGTCAGCGCTGGCTGGGTATAAGAGGTGATGGCATGTGGCTGCATGGTGTGGAATGGCATTGCCCTTGGCCTGGGCAGCTGCCATTCCTGTGCATCCACAGTGGGTTTGGGGACTGCCTTGAGCGTTGATCTGCTTATCTCAGATGGATAAAATCGCTGCTCTTTTGCCTTTCATCTTCAGCTTAGGCTTTCTGGCCACCAGCAATCCTCACGTGTTTTAATTAGCAGCACCGAGACTTGGTGTTTTAGGGCACGCCTTTTTAAGCTCTGTGTCTCGGGATTGATTTGGAGGTGCTGGCTAGGAACACATGCACCCAGCTGCTTTTAGCCTTCATTTTCTGCTGGAAGTGAGACAGGTTTAAACTTGCACCGAGCTGTGCCTGAACACGGCCGCTCTTAGCAGGGCACCGCTGGTAAGGAGCGTGAGTCGCGCCGTGCGGTTTGCGCGGCTCTGAGAGGAGTGGTCTTGCTGAAGTAAATTATTGCTTGATCAACAAGACCTGAAGGTGCAGAAGGAGGTGAGAGGGATACTGTGACACCCGTGATCTCTGTACCTGGTGCAGCAAGGCACATGCAGCTGCTTGTGGTTCAGAGGTGGGGAATAAGGCAATGATCCGGTTAGGAGTGTTTTATGGAGTGCAGGGGGAAGTGTTTGTGTAATCCAGCACCCAGCACCAGGGGATGTGTTCAGGATGACACAGCTGTCCAAGGATGTCATCCAACACATACCACAGGGCCCATTACTTCTGTGCTAAAGGCTGAGCCATGCTGCCCAGAGCTGCCCTGCCCAACTCCAGATGTGCTGTGGGTTTAGGCTTAAACTGTATCAGGATTTGTAGCTGGCAAGGGTGCATGTGCAACATGGAAAAAAAGATTGTCCTGGTCGGAGAAATTGAGCTTGTCCAGAATGCCTCAGAGTAGGATATACATATGGAGAATTACTTAATTCTCCTTGTTTTGCAACATGTTTTCCCAGCTGTTGGAGTCTGCTGTCTCATTCAGCTTCCTGACAGCAGCGCAAACATTTTGAAAGTCCCGTGGCCCCATCTCATTCTCTGTTCAGACATTCTTATTGCTGTTATCCGTATGTTTTTCCTTGAGTCTGTTTATTTGGATTTGATTGTTACTTGGAGCTTAGCCCTACAGCTTTAGTACAGAGCAGAGCTGGAGGTGGCATTTGCTGTGGCAGACCCCTTGCTAATTTCTTCTTGGTGCCAATGACCTCAAGTCACAACTCCTGTGTTTAAATTCCCATCCTCCTGTGTCTCTTAAGAAAAATATTTGGGACAAGGAAGAGAAGGAAATATGGTGTGGACATCCTCGTTACATGTCTTCATAGAACTACAGAATGGTTTGGTTTGAAAGGACACTTAAAGACCATTTTTTTTCACCTCCCCACCACAGGCAGGGACACCCTCCACTGGGCCAGGTTGTTTAGGGCTCTATCCAGCCTGGCCTTGAACACTTCCAGGGATAGGGCTTGGGAATGGAGTGCTCATGCCTGTGTTCACTTGGATAAGGAGACCTGAATCCCGTGTGTGCACGTCAGCAGAATTCTCGAAGCCATCATTTCATGGCTCTACCATCTTCCTCCAGAGCCCTGCATCCCTGACACCTCCTGCTCTGGAGCTCTTTAGAAACTTGCAGCACGCATGGGAACTCGCTGGGGGCTCTCGGTGCCAAAACCACAACAAATGGCGAGTTTCCGTCTGTCAGCTGGGCTCAGCCCGGCTCAGGCTCTCCACGGCTGGGCAGGCGATTTTCATTTTTCTTCCATAAAAGGACATTGAAGCTCGGCTGCAGCAGCGGTGCCGGTGCCGAGCCGCAGGCAGGGCGAGCGCGATGCTATCGGCCCCGGCTCATTCCCTATCTCCGCAAAGGGCTGGGCTGGAGGGAGGGGCCAAGGTCGAAGGTGGGGTTGAGGTGATTGTAGGCAGTAGATAACGCCCCAGTAGGTTTTATTGCCAGGTTCTAAAGGGAGATGGATAACAGGAGAGAGCTCGTGGTAGAGCAAACCTTAAAAGTACAATCCCGTGGAGCACAGGCACGTGTGCTGAACCGTGTGGGCTGTCCCACTGAGGTGGGGAGGGTCAGAGTGGCCTGGGGACTGCTGAGAGTTGGGAGATCTTCTCTTCCCCAGATTTATGCTGGGCAAGCTACTTATCCTGGGAGGAAACTGCAAGGGGAACAAGGGAAAGCCACATTTTGAGGGTACTGTCCTGCACCTTGATTTTTGCCATGTGCTTGGACTGGCCATGAGCAGTTGCAAGAATTGAGTGGTGCCAGTAGTAAGTTGGTCCTAATGTCCCTTTCCAGAGGAGGCACAATAATCAGCCCCAAATCACTGCTTGCCAACTTGTCACCCTTTGAGACACCTAGGAGAGGGTTGTGGAAGCTCTGAGAGTACCCCACCTGGAAAGAGGGTAGGAGTGGGCTGGGTCAATTGCTGTGGTGGGGTGGAGAGACTCCGTCGGTGAGAGCTCAGGTGCTGCTGCTGCTTTAACAAGGTCAAGTCTATTTATGCAGTGGTATGTGGAAATGCTTCACTTGATAAATGAGTCTGACAGAGGAGGAGAGGGTGAGGCCCAGCCTGGAAATGGACCTGAAGAAAGAGGTCAGATTAAATGGGGTATCTGTCTCCTGCAGGAGGGGGAAAAAAAAAAAAAAAGCTGCTGAAAGCAGGAACTCAGACTAGTTCCCTTTAAAAATGGACTGTGTAAGTCAGTGCAATTTTGAGCAACAAAGCTTACTCCTGTGCTTGCTTTCTGCCTTGTACAGCAATATCCAGTCAGTGAAAAGCCAATTGAAAAGGCTATTCACTGGCCAGTGTGTGCCTCTGCAGGTCCATACCAGGTAGCAGTGCTACCTTCCATTCATAGCTTTGTCCTTTGCTGGGGAAAGGTCCAGAAGTAATAAACTGAGCTTCAGCATCTTGTTTAGCCTTTTGTCCCTGGGCACAGGGAGCCTACAACTATTTAGGCAAAGGGAACACTGAGAGAAGCAGCACACCTGTGGTGGTCAGTTCTGCTTTATGACGACTCTTTGGAGATAAGTGATGGGTTCCATGAGGAATTGGATAAGAGCTCCCTGAGTGGGTTGTGAAAGACTGTTGGCTGCCTTGAACGTGGAGAATTGGTTGAGTGGCCTCATAGCCAAACTCCTGGGGCTGGAAGGATCCTGAAAGCTGTAGTTGTGCTGCAGCTGAGACCTGCTGCAGGCTGAGATTAGCTTCAGCTTTGCCTTTTCTTCCTCGATCCCTTTGAAAATGAAAGAGACAAGAAGGTTTTCTTCCATTTCATGCAGACAAGAGTGGGAGTAATGTAACGTGGTCACCCTAACATCAGGGAGAAACCTGTTCCTGGGCCTGCTGTGAGCTCAGTACAGGTCCTTTCCACAGCAGTTTAAGGTTAAAACCCTGCCCAGTGTATTTGCAGAGTGTTGGAGCAGGGTTATCATTTTGCTGCTGCAGTGGAAATGGCCGTTGGAGGGGATGGAAAAAGGCTGTTCCCAAGGCAAATTAAAAACATTGTTCTGACCTTACTCAAGAAGCTGTATCTTCCTTCTCTTTCCTCCCCCTCACATTCCTGTCGTAGTAATCACTGATCTCTAACCTCAGCTTCATCTGCCACACTAACCACTTAAAAAATGCACTTAAAAACCCATGCACCTCATTTTGCTCTACCTTAGTGCTTCCAGGGCAGAGTTATCTTTGGAGGGGTGTGAGTCAGCAGCAGAGGTTTGGAATAGCATCGAGTCAGGGCACTGCTGACTCCTCAGGCCAGAGCCCAAGATGGCCTAACCTTGCACAGGGAGTGTGGGGAGATGTTTTGCTTCTTCTTTCTGTTTGCACATAAACAGATTTCAGCAGATGACACAGTCATCAGACTTCCTGAGCTAATACAAGGCTGCTGCAGACGATGGCCATTCTGGAGGCTGTCAGTGGAGTTTGTTTCCTAATTTGGTCACAGTGTGTTCAGGGCTGGCCTGCTTTCCTTTTTTCTTTTCTCTTTTTTTCTTTTTTTTTTTTCTTTTTAAAAACACCCATCCTTTTCTCTCATTGTCGTTGAGGGGAAGCTGTTTGTATCTGAGAACCTCCAGCTCCTCTCACTTCCTCTCCACAGAGGAAGTGATACTTGAAAGGCCCAAAACACCATGCAGTTCTGAGGCTGATCCTTCCTTTTTTTTTTTCTCCTTACTTTGCCATTCTTCATCTCAATGAGCCTGCTGGGTTTTTATGCTTTCTGGGTAGTCATCCAAGCACTTTGTGCTGGAGGACTTTAGAGTAGTTCTCTTAAGTGTCAGAATGAGCTGTGCTGCAGTTAAATTTTAGCATTAATAAGCTTGATTTATTGAAAGATATATTTCAAGAGGGAGTGACGTGTGTGATTTCAGGTAATGGAAAGAGCACGTGTGTTGCTTTGTTCATCATCACTCACAAGAGGCCTGGTACCATGTAGGAAGCTGTAAATGCCAAACAGGAGAGAAGACCTTTCAGAGTGAGTTCAATTGTCTTACAAATCTTCCTGTAGAAGATCTCTGCTTTTCAGTGCTGGACCAGAGTCAGCCCCAAACCAGCCACCTTCCTGGCATGCAGAGACACTTCAGCCCTTCCACTCTTCGTGTGAGTTTTCATTCAGCAATAGGAAATCATCACCAAAAACCTATCAGCTCCTTTACTGCTTTCAGTTCTATGCTGGGCTTAGCAGGAAAAGGAGAAAATACAAGGAAAAACCAAGTTCCCAGGTGATGCAGTTGAGAATGTTCCAGCAGCTTTATTCAGTGTCATGAAGAGGATTGTGTGCCTTAGGTGGGGGTGAAGCTGTTGCTCTCTAGGGAGCTGCTGTCAGTTGGAGAAGATTTCCAAGCCTTGGAAGCCTGGGGAAATGCTGGGTTGCCTCTTCAAACCCAGCTCTATTTTAGGTTCATAGTACATGTCATAAACAGCTTCAGCAGAGCCTGGGGTTAAGGTGTGCCCAGAGCAGATGGATTAGTGGCATTAAGGGTTTGGTTGTAGATGGGCAGGTACAGGCTGGTCTCAGCAGAAATTCTCTGCAGAGAGGAAACTTCAGTGTGTGTCATGTGTGGGATCCCAGGTTAGCACTGACCTCCAAAGCATGAGTAACAGAGAAACAGGAACACCAAGTGGTGAGGCAGCAGGTTTAGAGGGGCAAAGGAAGGGTGAAACACAAGTTGACTTCTGATTTAGTAAAAATCACCTCTGTGTGTCATTCCTATTTGCATATTATCCTCTAATTAGCCATGACTGACTCACCCATCACTTCCACCTGAAAGGAATTACATGTTTTGAAGTGTATGGTTTATAATCTCAGTAGGCCAGCAATTCTCCTCTTCCCCTCTCCCCTTCCAATGTCCCCCAAAATGCATTCTCTTATTGCTTTTAACCTTCAAGCCTCTTTTCTTCTGCTCTCTCTCTGTTACTACTCTTGCATTATTAATGGACTGTAGCAATTCAGCCAGAACACTGACATTACTAATTACTACTTGTAGCAGAGGAATGGGGAGCAAGATAGAAACTGGGTCAGGAAATGTTGTCATCATAAAATGATAGCATCAGAACTGGAGAGCAAAACTGTTTGTATGGGCAGGTTTGCATTGGAAATGCCTCCTTCATCCTGGAGCACACCTGTGCACACTTACCATGCACATCCTCTTAGCTTATTTGCTGTGTGCAGATGGGAAAAGCATCTCACACACAGAGAAGGGTTAATGGACCTGTAATTTCCAGCAGCAGAGAAATGGAGGGATGGGTTGTGTTCTGCCTGGCAGCACTTCAGGCTTCACAAAATTCACGTGCTCCTCGTTGCTGTAGCAGGAAGCCCCTTCCCCTGTTGGTGTCAAAGGCTGAGGAAACAAAGTGGCTGCATTTATTTTTGCATTCAGCGAGAGCCTGTCATGCTCAGTGTGTTCAGATTGTCCTTGGTAGCACCAAGGGCATCCTACAGCAGCAAACAGCTCACTCTGCTCCATGTGAGAGAATACGACTGCTATTAAACCAGAACATTATTTTGGGGATCCAGCAATTAACCTGTGAATATTGGGCATGAGGAATTGCCTGCTTCTGGTTAATGGAGCTGTGCCTCTTCACTCAATTGGGCAAAGCATCCACTTGGGAATCTGGCATCCCTTGGAGGCCCTGTGTGAACAGTTGTCTGTTGTGTTAGCTTTCCCCTTGAGAGGGGGGCACGTGTGAAGAGGGGAGTGTCATTGACTGTAAAATATATCGACTGTTATGGTAAGTGACAGTCAGAGAAGGTCATCTCTAAACACACATCATCTTTGAATAGTCAAAACAGCTAAAATGCATAGGTCAGCAGTAAACTACAAACCCAGAACTGATTAGTGTGTGCTGGCAAAAGACAAGTCCCTCTCCCAAAAACATGCTTACAAAGAAAACAGACAAACTGAAGGCTGATCCCTCCCAGAGGCTTCGGTTGCCAGTGATGAGAGCACATCTCTGGGTGAAATGTCTGGTGGCAGATTCCTGAGAAGTCTCTTGGAGACAATGGAGGGACTGTGTGTGTCTTGCCTGTCTGTGCTGCTGGTCCCAGAAGGTGTGGCTGCCTGCCCCTGCATCAGCTGGGAGCCCCTCCCTGTTCTGGGTGCATGTGGGGAAGCATCAGAGCCCTCCCTGCTCGCTCCCTGCCAGGCGGTTGCACATCCCCATGGGCTCAAATCTGCTTCACTGACATTCCCAGGAAGGCAGGAGGCCAGTGCAGGAGCAGCGTGACTCCCTCACAAGTCAGATGCTAACTCACACAAAGCCAGCTCGATATTTAGGCTGGGCAGACTTGACAATATCCCCTTTCAAAGATTATCCTTTAAACTGTCCTAGTCACACACCGCCTTTGGCGCCTGCCTGAGCCTTTTGTAAGGATGAGCAGTATTTAAAAGAGAGGCTGGCTGCTCTAATCTCTGCTCCGTGGGCTGTAAAACCCATCCTGCTGTAGCTCACCAACTTTATTTCTCTTACTGATGGTAATAAGTGTGGGGCTCTTAAATCCTGGCTCATATTTTATCCGTGGTGTTGCTGGGGCTGCCTGTTATCTTGAAGCAAGCCCAAAGCAGAGCTTTGCTGGTGCATTTGAGGGAGAGCAGACATTCCCATGAAGTGGGAGCTGGTGATAGGCAGTAATTTCTACTGTATTTAATAAAGCCATTGTGAAGCTGGAGAGGTCTAGAGTTTACAATCCCAGTGTAGCTTTTTTTTTTAAAAAAAAAGGCAAGTACTGATTTGCCACTAAAATTGAGCATTGTCAGTGAGGCAAGTACTCTGTCCAAAATTTCATGTGCACGTATTTAATTAAAAGGCAAGAGGGTTAATGAAGCTTTGAGTGCATAAGGCCTCATTCCCTGAATTTAATTTTCTTTAATTGCTCCAGAGATTGAAATTCCCAGCTGTGGTTGTCCCCTAACATGTGAATTAAGGAACTGGAAAGGGACAATTTGATTTGTCTCATTCAGTGCCAGCTTCTTCCCCTCTGACTGAATTTTCATCTTTTTGGTTGAAAGGGGAATAGATAAAAATCCTTAAGTCAGTGTTTCAACTTTGTGGAAGAATTGGCAAAGCTGTGACCTGCTGATACTTTGGACACTGGAAATAAGCTTAAAAACAGGAAGTGTTTGTGCAGGTTGTGTTGCTCTTCCCTAATGTATTGCAGAAGATCATGAGCAAATACGGTTTTTATTCTTTTCCCTCCCCAATACCTGTGATTGCAATCAGGATTAGTGGGGTTAAGTCAACAGAATTGCATGACACAGCCCCAATCAAACCAGGCTTCATTAGTGTGCAGTTTCAAAATTTAAAAAAAAAAAATATTAAAGGGTGGTTTGGGGGTTTATTTCTTGTTTATAGGGGTGTTGGAATAGTGGTCTATGCCCTCTGTGAGTGCCAAGATCTTTTTGTGTGAGCTCATAGTCCAAGCTCTGTCAAAGGGCAAGGCAAAAATCTAAAATGCAGCAAATTCATGGACTGTTGAGATGATCTGTAATGGGAAAAATCTGTTCCTGAATTCATTGTAACAAAAGCTGATCTCCCTTGCTGAATGCCCTGTATGTGGTGTGCTAGGCTCTATTGTGGCTGTTTCTCTTGGATATTCCAAGGCTGCTGTACATTTTTGTGTCCTAATGGACTTGTTAGCAGCTATAGCCTTGACTGGGTGGTTAATAGTAAAGGAAGCTTCCAGTAGCAGCAGAAGACATCAGGGGTTAATTTAATGCACATCTAACACTGGAACAACAGCAGCAACAAGTGTTTGGGGTTTGCCTTTTGGAGGTCTTAGCTGTCAGAAATCTTTGGGGAAATATGGAGTAACATTCCCCCTTGATCTGGTGGAGACTTGCCCTAAGCCTCCAGCACGTAGTACTGATAGATGAACATCCCCTGCCTGAGCAGGTATTTCAGAGCTGTCAGGCTCTTCCAGGTGGCTGCAGTTAAGCTGTGGTGTGCTTCCTGCTGTGCTGTTGTGGGGATTGTTTTGGATGAACTGTACTTTGCTTTCAGGATGATATCCTGTCCCTCCCTGTTGCTGTGGGACAAACCACCCTACAGAGACCCCTGCCCTGGTCTTGGAGCTGCAGGGATGTGAGGGTGGCTTTGGCACCCAGCAGCACCCTGGAGGTGCACATTTGATTAAGATGGACCATTAATCATCCATATCCATTGAATCTCTGCCTCAGTCTGTAAAACGATTTGGATTTAAAAAATTTCATCATTTTCTGGCATTCTTTCACCCATCCTTATTTCCAGTCAGCCTGCTCATCTTCAGCTAGGGTCAGCACAAACTCCCCTCTCAAACTTGCACTTCTAGCCTGGAGGAATCCACCTTCTTTGCCTGCTTCCCAACGCCTCTCCCTTGCCTTGATGGTGCGAGTGACCTCTGCCCTGTTGAATAACTGATGGCCAGGTTGGAGTGCCGGGGTCAGGAGGTGCAGGGCCTGCCCTGTGCACGGCTGCTCCTCCCGCTGTGGGCTGGGGGAGCAAAGGTGATGCTTTAAGTGTTCTCTGTGCTGCTACCAGTGTAAACAGAGCAGATGTTTCCCCGAGCCAGGGGAGCATTAATGGAATGTGTCGGCCCCGGCTGATGTAAAACATGGCAGCGAGTTTTGGGGATGAGGTCAGTGGGACTGAAAGCCGATGGGAGTTTAATGTCGAGGCTGCCTCTCTGAGCCCTGGGGTCAACTGAGAGAGCTGTGGCTAATGGAAAGGCAAGTGCACTTGTCATAAATCAGTGCCAAAATGCTGAACAGGCATTGCTCCCGCTGGATGCCACTGCCAAGGATGGCTCTGTAACCACCCATGAGCTCTTGTTCCGCACTGGGTGTCCTTAGTGTCTGTGGTTGGTTTTAGAAGGGACAAAGAAGCTAAAAATGGAAGGTTTGGGGAAGGTTTTACCTCCATGTACTGTGAGAGCCCTGCCTGCCCCACTTCCTTCACTCGGTTGTTCATGGAAGCCAGTGGTTGCCACATCCCATCCACGTGGGGAATGCCAGGAGGGCAGGCAGGATATTGTTGGGATACCATTTTAAACAAGTTGTCCTCCTGGTCAGAGGAGATGGATGGTGTTTCTGCTGTGAGGTTGCTAGGAAGTCCTGAGGCATCCAGGAAAGCGTCGAGAGGCAGGAGGCAAAGCAGGCTTGGCACTGCTTAGAGATCATGTGGGTTTTTTAAAAACAAACAAGTCTTGTAAAAAGTAAAGAGCAGCATTTTCTGAGACAATGAGAAATCAGTTTGCTCTCCGACCAAGCAGCGCATTTCCCGTGGAACTGGATGCTGTAATGTGCCATTTGCCAACGAGATAAGATGGCTGTATTTGTTCAGTGATTTATCCCCTGTGAAGCCAATCTGAAAGAATGCTTTATTGCTCTATTTATTTTTTCAAAAGAAGCTTCTTTGACCTCATTTTTTTGTGTTGGGAGCATGCATGCCTTTAAGCTAAATCTCAAAGCCTGGTCAAAATTGGGGCCTGTCTTTAGGGTTGCAGCTTGAAACACAACATCCGTGATGCCATTCAGAAGCCGAGAGGTGAGCAGCTCTCCCTGAGGCTTTTTCTGATTGAAAACCTCATACATACCAACAAAGCCAGTCTGCAGCCTAAAGGGTTTGGGTTTTTTTTTCCTTTCTGGGTCCTCCTTTAAGGGCAGAGGTTAAAAGAAAACAGATGCTCTTGGATGGTGTCTCTGCTCTTAGAGGCAGTTGCCGTATGAGGACTTGGCTCCTGACACGTGAGGGGAGGATGCTCCCTTCTATTTGCGAGCGGATGTCAGGCTTAATAAAAATCCCCAATCTGAAAGAGCCAGTTGATCCCCCTGAGTGAGAAGTATCAGTGCTGTTATTGCATTACCTCCATCCCTTAGTTTGTTTGTGCAATTATCCATGTAAGTAAAACCTGAAAGTGCCTCCTTCCAGCACGTTCTCCCCAAAGAAGGGAAAGGATTGCAGCTATCGGAGTGGCCTGTGGAGAGAGGGATGGATTTTTCAGGTAGCTGGAAGCTGTGCCAGGTTGGGTGTTTGCTGGTAGCCTGCTACTATATTTAGTTTTCTTGGCCTCCCAGAATGAGCACATTGAACCTTTCTAGATATGGAGATAGGCACAGCACCAGCCAGCCTTGAACAGGGCTTGCCAGCTTCTGACCGTTGTTGTTTAGAGCCTTGGTCTTCAGTGTTCTGTGTCTGGGGTAGAGGATAATGAGATGAGGTTATGTGAACAAGAGGTGGTCTTGTTGCTGTTCTGTCTGCAGGTAACAACTAGGGTGTTTTTTAAGAAAAGCTTCTCTTTTGGAGGGTTTTGTTCTGTAGCTTTAACCCTTTGTGGTGTTTCGGGTGTGCAGAATGAAGAACAGGTGCTTTGCAGGAGTTATAAGTTGCCTTTTCCAGTTTTGTACCACAAACTAGCGTGCAGATACTTTCAGACACAAATTTCTTATACTCTGAGATCCTTTGAATAATTTTAACCCATGTAGTTAAATGAAACCTTTTTTTCTCCTTGGAACTTTATTCTGGTTGCAGCTGTTGTACAAGCTATAGATTTCTGGATTTGTCAGAAAACCATGACTTCAGACCACTGGGATTTCGGTGGGTGGGTGAAAGTGCTAACAGATTAATGAGTCTCACTTAGCATCTCCATCTGCCAGACTAAACCGTATTCTGCACAGGAGACTTAACACAGCTGGTTTGAGCTGGTCTCTGAAAGCAAAGCACCCTTTCCCTAGTCCAGGCTGACCCCTGGTATAAAAAAAATCAAGCACTTCAGTGTTCTGGGTATAATTATATTTGCCCAGAGAAGCTGTGGATTCCCCATCCCTGGAAGTGTCCAAGGCCAGGTTGGAGAGGGCTTGGAGCAACCTGGGGTGGTGGAAGGTGTCCCTGCCCAGGGCAGGGGGTGGAACGAGATGAGCTTTAAGGTCCTTTCCAACCCAAACCATTCTGTGATAGATTTCCTTTCATTTTCCTAATCCAAGTGAACTCAAGGTGTGCAAATGAGTAAAAACAACGGAAAAATGCAGGGAATCCCCTGAGGACCAGATAGAAGCCCTGGGTCCTCACCAAACACATGGATCAGGTCCCTGGTCTGCCATTTGAACTCTCACCTATTGCTGTGACACTTTCAATTGCTTTCCCCGTGCCTTACGTCCATAAGGAGCTAAATTAAAACGCGTGGTATAAATTAAATATCTCGATCCCAACGAGGGTGAAGTGCTTGGGACCAGCCGTGTGTGCAGCAGTGCTCTCACACTGCAGTTGGCTCCAATCTCTGTCACTGCAAGGAGCAGCCTCAAGGTCCAGCTGTGAGCAGGAATGAGATGGCCTGATGAGGCAAGAGCTGCTGTGCATTAGCTGTAGCTGTTGGTTTTTCTCTTCCCTCCTGTGAGCTCTGAAAGTTAAATGGGAATTAAGTAGCTGTTGAATAAGGGACATGTTATCCCTTGCCTGCATCCG
Source organism: Cettia cetti (assembly GCA_013401135.1). Lineage (NCBI taxonomy): Eukaryota > Metazoa > Chordata > Aves > Passeriformes > Sylviidae > Cettia > Cettia cetti. The sequence continues at coordinate 44,583 of VZUI01030094.1, read as the reverse complement.
TTTATAGGTGGCAGGTTGCCATGGCTAAGACACCAATCAATTGTTACTCTGAAATCAGGGGTTATTCTTCAGCTTTTTTTCTAGAGAAATGGGATATCTGCCATCTCCAGGAAATATCTGCAAAAGTGAGTGTTGGTATTAGTGTGGGTGCTGTGTGTGCCTGCACATACACACTCTCCTGCTGTTCCTGGACACCCATTCTCTAATTTTTTCCCTTGCCTGTGAGACTGGACAAACAGCCCAGAGGCACTGGGGAGCTCCAGGGTGTGGGGGAAAGGCTGGCCTGGCTGATTTGGTTATGTAAAACTAAAAGGCATTTACTCAGTGCATTGGGTGGACTGTTCTTGTGCATAATGAATTGTGCAACTGTACAGCCATAGCAAAGCAGACTGAGCTCCTCTGACAGTCCTCTGACTTGTCTCCCACATGGAATCATTACAGCTGCTTGTCAGGAATATGCAAAATTCCCGTGAATCTGCTTGCATGTGTTACTCCAGATTGCTTTCTGCTCAGAGTGCCTTTGCAGTATCAGTGAACTTTCTTGCTGCTCTCTGTGGGTTTGATGACATGCTATCCCAAAAATTTGGACTGGATCATTTTTCTGAAGTACCTCATCACTATGGAAAAGTGAAAGCCAGCAGTGCCAATTACCAGGAAAGCTGCTGTAGTCCTTGGACTTACATGTTGGGCATATGGAGTCAGATCACATTTTCTTTATATTATGACATTAGTGACACCAAGTGTTTTGTTCTGGTTCTTAGTCAAGAATGACAGGAAGGTAGAAGACCCTTAGAAGAAGTTTAAAATTATTCTCTGCAGTCTAGAAATCTGCCTTACAGACAGTAAGATGTTAAAGCTAAGTCTCTGAGGAGAAATGTTGAGATCACTTGATGAGTCTGTCAGGGTACACCTCCAGAGATGTGTGTAACATTTTAAATGTAACAGATAATGAGAAGATAGTATTAAAAGGCAGAGCTGGCTGAAAACCCGTGCTTTGAGTCATCTTGGAGCTTTTGGATCAAGTTGGAGATCCTGATTGAGAAGGGGGATGGGGAAGACTTTAGACTTAGTTGTAAATGGAATAAAAAGAATAGATGCTTTTATAGGACACGCTATTTAACGGTCACTTTTGGCTTATTCTGAGTTGAAATCTATTGCTGTAGCATCATTATTCTGCAGCCCTGCCATTTCCAGCTGTGATCCAGCTAGATTGGCCAGGCTGAGCCAGCCTAGGTGTGAACACGTGGCTGACTGAGAGCCTTGGAGCTGAGGGACTGCAGGGAATGGGAGCCTGGATTCAGTAGGTAACGCTGTCCTTGGAATCCTGTGGTGTGTTAATTAGTGCTGCCAGGGGAGAGACAACCTCAGAACATGTGTGATTCAAAGGCCACAGTGCAAATTCAAAGAAAAATTGATAGAGATCTATTGGATAAAGTGCAGGCTGTCCCTGGCCCGTGGGGAGCAGTGTGAGGAGCAGCATTCCTGCCCTGTCCATAAGGAGCTTCCTCCTTGCCCTCCACACAGCCCAGGTCTAGATGGACTTCTACTGACCCTACACTGGGTCATGCTAATTATGCTGGTGAAGGAACTAAGCAGCATTTTAATATACAGGAGTAAGAGGTTTGTGTGAAAAGGGCTGTAGGTCATCACTGCATCCAAAACTCTGCTTTTAACCTGAACTCTGCAAAACAGCCTTTGTTTTTGTATGGGCCTTTGTTAAATGGCTGCTGTTCTTGTGTGTCTGTGTGTACTGAGAGAAAGGTTGTACTATAAATTAGGGCTCCTGGATTTCTCCAATGCATGTGGATGTGGGTGTGTGGGGAGGTCCTGCTCTGGGTTATTCTCTGCTCATTTCTATTTGTGATTCTCCACTTAGTGCTGAATACAGATATTTATGCATATATTTAGAAAAGGCTGGTCTGGAAATCAACTTCTCTTTGCAGCACTCCACCTCCCTCAGCTTCATATTTTAAGACTCTTTGTTCTCTCGTAGTAATTTTCCAAGTGGATTAGTGCAGGTCACCAAGGCATCCACATCAGTGAAATACAGCAAGATGTTGCTGTCATCTCCCGAAACACTCCAGCACTCACCCCATTGCTTATCAACCCACACTCCAGTAATCCTAATAGCTATGTCAGAGCAAGATTAACAGAAAATCCAGGCAAATATTTATGGTTCCCTTCAAGGTATGTATTAATCAGAGAATGTGGAGTAGATGCTTTATGAGTAGAGCTTGGAAACCTTGTTCATGTGGACTGAGAAGGGATTCTGCCAGGCTGGGTAAGCTGCTGCCAGCTTGGGGAGGAGGCATAGGGCAGACAGTGCAGGAGGGGATGCAAAATTCCCAGGTGGAATGGGGAGAGAAGCAGCTACAAATGAAAAAGGGAGGATAAGGAGCTGTATTTGTTCTCCTCGATGCTATAGCAGCATTGTATGGCTGCTCAGTAATGAAAGAAAGCAGAAGAAACATAAAGACAAAGAAGAGGAGGAGCAGGTTGAGAAGAAAGAAGCAGAACTAACTGTGCACAGGGTGGCATCTGGGAAATGCCTGGGGAAGCAGCAGTGGTTGGGAGGTGGCAGTTTTTAACAGTGGTGAAAACTGGATCCCTTTTGTCTGTGGGGCTGTGCAGGTTCCTGGAGTTTGTGGAGTGATATGAGGGGGCTGGTGAGATGCAGCTTCTCCTGCAGTGTACAGCTAGTCCCAGGAGGATTGGGTGCCTGACTGCAATCTTGTGATGGGGAGGATACTTCCTCAGTTCTAAAACATCTCATAAAGATATCTAAACTAATACTTTTAACACAGGCATGTCAATGCTGACCAGAACTGTAGGAAAATCTGGTGAGGAGCATGGTGGATGCTGCAGTTGAACTAAAGTCAGTCCCTGAAGGAAGAGCTGGAAAAGAAATCTACTGGCTCTAAGCTCTAGGAGATATTTGTACTGTCCTTTGCATACTATAGTCAAAGACTGCTTTGTGCCTGGGAAGGGTAATCATTAATGCTCATAATTATGGCTTCCTCTTTTCCAGAGGGGGGAAAAAAGCAGAATTCCTTGTAGTTTGTGTGAGTTTAGGGGGTGTTTTGTTCTGGCTCAGCTGCAGAGCTGTGACACCAGAGGGAGTAGGAGAGCCTCGAATAGCTGCTTTCAACAAAAACCAGCAGCAAATAATCACAGCCTTTGCAAGAGGTAAATTAAAACCATCTCCAGCCTGGAAAACATGCACAGCTCAGCATCTTTTCTCCATAAATATTTCCCTGCTGTTGAAGCTCTGTAACCCCTTCGGAGCCCAGCAGCTGTGCTCTTCCCAGCTTTAGGTGAGCCCCCTCCTCTCCCTGAGTGGCTGCTGGGCAGGGATTTTGGAACAGAGCTCTGTGGCTCTATCAGAACTTATTGGCTTGGAGAAATCAAGAAAATGTTGGTATGAAACCAGTCTGGCCTTCCTGCATGGCACTGGTCAGCCTGACATCCCCATGGAGCAGTTGTTAGGACCAGAGCAGTGAATTTGGTTTTTTTCCTTATGTGTTTCTGTTGCTGAAGCAGCACTTTAGCTGTGGAGGAGATTGGTCTGTATCTTCTGTCCCACTTTAAACATGGGCTTGTCCACTCTTTGCACAACCATCAGGAGCACTGAAGGAGCTGGAAGTATGGGGTTTTACCATTTGTGTGATCAAAGCCACAAGGTGTTCTTTCCCACCCTGTCTTAATGGCACTGCATCCTTGTCCTCACAGACGCTGCGAGGCATATGTGGAATTGTGCCTGAGGAAGCTGAGAGCAAGCTGCCATAAGAGGGCTCCAGAGCTCTGTTCTTGACTGTGTTCCTTTGTGGAGCAATCTTCCCCTTTTTCTTTATCAGTATGTCCAAGCTGCCTTAGCAAAACCCTCTTACACCTGCTCTATATGTTCTTTTTTTCTTGCAGTGCTTAGACAGGTTGTGAAGCTGGGTCCCTTCATTTTAACCAGCACAACAAAAACATGCCTGCTAAAAAATGCCTTGAGTAAAGCTTATTTCTTTGAATAGAGGAAATTTTACTTAGGAAGACTCTTTCCCTTTTTCTGGTACAACCATAACCCCATAGCAGGAGCTGTGTCAGTCCAGCTGCAGGGAGAGCAGCCCACATTGAGAGGTTCATCTGTATGCAGGGTGCTACCTGCCCCTGTGGTAATGAGCACAATGAGCTTGGGGATGGGCTTTGGGCAGGGGAGGGAGTCCTGTTGCCATGACAATACAAATTTCAATGGATGACTCTTCAGATAAATGCATCACATTTTTAAAGGAGGAAAAAAAAATAGTGTGAAACAATAGCAGAAGGATGGTGTGAGAAAAAAAATAGTTTCAAATAATAGCAGAAAGATATGGTGTGAGTTCCAGCTTTGAGATACAGCTTGGGAGAAGAAGATGGGGCTGTAGGTACCAATTCTGGAAATGTTCTTCCTCTCAGGGTATGGAGGAGCATTAGGAAAATCAGGCAGGAGCCAGGACTCCTATGAGTAAACATCTAGGAAGTTCTCTATGCAAATAAATCTTTGGACATGCAGTAATGAGTTCCAGTAACAGCTGAGTGCTGACTGCACCAGGGGAGCATGCAGTGATAGCCTGGTTACCACAAGGGTCCAGCTGGAATGGCTGGGCATGGTGCAGATGGACAACTGTCCATGTTTCTGTTGTGCCTCGAGCAGATTCCTCTGTGTTACCACTCTCTGGAGCAAAGTCAGTGTGCCCTGGAAGCCAGAGGCAGTAAGGATGTACTTACAGGAAAGACAGAGAAGGCCAATGGACTAGTCCTGCTCTAGGGGCTTTTTAGGAATCTGCCTGCTGATCCTGTTTAGGTGGAACATTTCTAATCCTACTGTGAATCCTTGTTACCAACATGTTTAGTTTTCAGTCATGGCCAGTGTAAGATCTGTTTCTGCTTTGAATGGGCACCTTTTTAACGCAGACCCTAAAGTAAAATGAGCTTTTTTTAACTGTTCTCTCAAAACTGTTCACAAGGTGAAACTAAGCTTACCCAGTTGCCTGTAATTCAGGATGTGTTATGATTCCACTGGTGTCGCAGCCAGTTGTGTTGGGCACAAATAGACATTCCAAGGAAGGATGGGATAATTAGAAGCAATCCAGTGATTCTTGTGACTGTATAAAAATAACTGGACTTTTTTAAGGATGAGTTATTTTTAGGAGCCTCGTGTCAAAAAGGGCTTGTGGGGTTTTGCATTCAAGAACAGTGAAGTCAGATGTTATACCTGCTTGGGGTTTTTTTCCTTGTTTTTTTGTTTGGTTTTTTTTTTCCCTCTGAGTAAGTTTTCTGCTGAAGGTCTAGCTTTATAAAATAAATCTGCACTGGAAGTTGTTGGGAGGAGTAACACTGGCTTGCTGGCAAAGGAGCATCAGCCTCAGGTTTAGAAGTGGGACCCAAGTGGCCCAAACAGTAGGTAGTGAAGATCAGATTTAATAAGACTGTTTTAAACAATACCCTCAAAGAAATCTTGCAGCTTGGAGCTGGGTGATGCCTCTCTGACCTGTATTTATTTTGGTGGTTTGTTGTGACTTGTGGAGGGAGAACATTCTTCTGTCCTGTAGTGAGACTCTGCTGTAAGCCAGGGTGTTTTTCAAGCTACTCCTGAAAAGCTGCTCTTCCAAGGGAAAGGTTCTGGGTTGGTGGTCAAAACCAAAAAGTGAAGTTTTGTGTTTGCTGTTATAATGTATCCTCTTTGTGCTTCTGGGAAGTCAAGCAATAGTGTTTATGTATTAAAAAAGAGGGTAGAGGGTTGTGAGTCTTTCTCTGGCTGTTGGACAGCACCTAGCCCACCACACCAAGCCCTGTCACAAAGGTACTGGACTGTAGAATGTGGTAGCAAAGGTTCACCTTGTGTACCTGAACATGGATAAGTGAAATTGAAGATAAATATTGGAATATGCTCTACTAGTGGGACTTCTTGGAGATCAGTGGGAGACTTTGCCCAGAGTGGAGCAGTTTGTTCTAAGGGCTGGTGTGGGGAAGAGCAGTATTTTCTTTGATGTGAAGAGGAAGAGAACATCTTGTGGTGTTTGGTTCCCTTCTGACTGGAACTCTTGGTTTAAGAAGCTGGTGCTGAGAAGTGGGGAGGTACCATTCATGCATGTGGGAACCACTGAAAGGAAGAGACTTGGAGCCACTGCAACTACAAAGCAGTGATTCCTTGGTTTACCCTAAAATTATGAAGCTCCAACTACGTAATTGCCTCAGAAATAAAACCCTTCCCCTCCCAAAAGACCTACAATAAGCAACATTTTGGGATTTTAAGATGCCCTGTGACCATCACACTGACTTTTCTCCCCAAGGACCATTGTGCTGTTGAGACCTGACAAGTTCAGGTTAACTTTTACTTCTGGGCTCATAATCAGTTTTGTGGTTTCCACCCAATACTGCTGCATTGTTTCGTGTGATTCTGAAAGTGAAACAAAAATGAAATTGTCCTATCAGCTTTTCTTGTTGATATATCTGAAATACGAGGTCCAGTGTGCTGCTGGCAAGTGATTTTCAGTGCAGGGGCATCTCACCTTCATTTGTGTGTTGAGTGAGTTTAAATGTGGCTGTGGATAGTGGTGTAAATATAAAAGAATGCTCTTTCATTAAAAAAAAAAAAGAGCAAAGTTAGTGTTCCTGAATGAAATAACTTCTGACTCACCTTATTTTTGGATTGAACATGCCCATAGTTGAGGTCAGGAATTCAGAATAATATCTGATGGAAGAAACACAGAGGTTTGTTAAGCAAACGTAAAACAACTAAAAGGCCAAACTAAAAGGCCAAATGCATTCTTGATGTAAATTAATTTTTCAGCTTGTTAATTCCAGCAGATGCATCAGTGGGATTGCGTGGAAAGGAGCATATTGGGTCACCAAGGAAAAGGGTGCATCTGCAGTGTCCTCACAGAGCAGGAGAGCCTGGGGCAGAACTCCCTAAACTGTTTGCTGCTGCTTTTTTTCTTTCCTTTCCCTTTTGTCTTCCTTCAGAATGAGACATCTGTGCTCCTGCAGTGTCTGGCGCTGGTGCTCACGTGCATCCCTGAAGGAAGGGGAGAAAAGCCCTTTAATCCTTATAAGGGGGCCGGCAGTGGCCTCTGGTGTTTCCGGAGTTTTAAGGAAGTCACTGAAGTTCCTCTTAGTTGACTCCCCTCCACAGAAATGTGACAGATGGACCTTTTCCTTTTATGGCCAATAACCCTGGTTTCCCTTTGCAATAAAATCCTGGGTCAGAAGTGGAAGGAAGCGAGAAGTAGGGCAGGAGGAAGGGGCTGGTCTTACCAGAGCCCAATGGGTGGGGATGGCATTTGCAACATAGTAAATTCTAGGCTAAAATAAACCAAGTTACAACATCGACCCTGAGGTGATGGGTTTGTTTGTTTGAAGGGTGCCATAGATTTTCAGTCTTGTTGCTTAAGACAGTAATTAGGAATTGTGCCTCGCCTTAATTTCATGGGGAGAGGTTTATCTGGTCCAAACCCAAGATGGTTTTCAGTGTCTGATTGAGTTTAGATAACTTTGATTGAGTCTAGATAAGCACAGGAGAACAATACACACTTCTTCTCTACAATCCCCCTTACACCAAGTGAAATGTCTTGGCTTCTTATGGAAGTCTCAGAATAGTTTTCTTCCTGAACCCTAAAGAGCTATTTTCTACCCCAGTTAATGTCTGTGCCTGATGTTTGGCACTGGTGTCACCCATTAGCTGAGAACAGGTAATATCCCTCTGGGTGGTAATTGCTGATGGCTTGGACACCAAAAGCCAGCTTTGTCAGCCAATAATGTCTTTTACAAATCATCCCTGGCTACAAATGGTTTGATGAATTTGAACCTTAAAAGTATTTTTCTAATAAAGTCAGTCTCCTGTTTCTTGCTAAATGTGCTTCATATCCTGTTTCACGAGGTTAATGCAAATGGCTCATTAGGCACTCAGTTAAACTGCTGCTTTTTTAAGTGGTACAGCTCGTGTTTCTTCCGTGCCAAACCTACTGGCTGACACTTTATTTTTGGTTCTTATGTGGCACTTGAGCTCTGAAATTAGGACAAAAAAAAAGACAGTAGCTAGTTAGGAGAGTCTCTCGTGATGCTCCTGGGATTGTTTCATTCCAGCCACCCCTCGCTAGATCGCAGTGTCTGGTTGCAGTTGGGATTTTTCTCTTGGAGAAAGGTGTTTCCATTCTTTGGTGGTTGACAGTGGGGTTTGCTGCCATGGGAAGCCTCTTCCCCAGGGTTACTAACTGGTCAGCAGGAGCTAAATGCTTCCCCGTGTGCTGGGGAACCACTTTGGAAGTGGTTCTGAGTAGCATCCGCATATTCTTCAACTCTGTTTTAATGGTGGTGTGTTTGTGATCATGCCTTTTTTCTTTTTTCCTTCCTCTCCTTGTCTTTACAATAGACATCCTGGGAAAATGAGAACAGGATCTGGAAGTTGTTCTGGGCCTGGGGAAATGGCTGAAACCGGTCTGTGTCTAAATACCTCACTTGTGCTGCCAAAATGGTTGATTTAATCTTTGGGTATCCCACCCTCTGCATTCTTGTCTGTGGCTCGTACCCCTGTGAGTGTGTTGGATTTAATCCTTACAGAGGAACTGCATGTACAGCATAGTTTAGTAATTCACCCTTTGGATAATGTAACCCCACAACAGTTTTGATGCTTACTTATATCCAGCCATGCCAAAGCTCTCTGTACTTGCAATTCTTGTATTTTTTCCCTTCTGTATGGGTGTAGAAGGAGGGAGATGGTTTGTGTGTGGTAAAGGTGACCAGTGGACCCCCATCCTGCACCATCATTCCTCTGTGGCCTGGGGTGTTAGGATGGCTTTCCTTCTCCTGAACCAGCCAGGATTCTTCCCTCAAAACCAAACTGTCAGCAGCAGTACAACATAAAGTATTCCAGTGAGTTTTGCTGTTGTAGTTGGGTCGTGGCAGAAATTACTGTTGCTGCTTGGGAATGAGCTGGGTCTCAAACGGATCCCTGGAGATGAGGCAATTTGTGCTTTTTGAGGGTTTTGAGGGTTTTTCTGCTCTTACAGATAACAGGCTTGCAGCATCTCTGGTTTGCAGACAAGTCATGCCATGCAAATCGTTGAACAGTATGCTTAATTAAACTCATGTGCTCATGCAGGGGAAGAGGGGAACTGATCTTCCTGATGGGTGTTTGTGATCGTAACACAAAGGGAATACTTCACTTGGGATTTCACAACCCTGCCGAGGTTGCAGGGTGCTGTTCCAGTCTCTCTCCTGTTGTGTAGGGCTGTGTCCCACGACTCTGGGACCCCATAAACCTTGCAGAGGTTCCAGGAGTTGTTCCTGGCCTCTTTCTTCTCGGCCTCCTGCCTGGTCTCACGTGGCTGTGCGGAACTCAGCTTGTCTTGCTGCATTACCAGTTGTTGTTCAGAGCTGCTGCAGGTGCAGAGGCTCCTTTTGGACTTGCTAACTCAGCTTAGCTTCAATGTCTGCAGATCTGAGGTGGTTTTCCTCTTACTCCAAAGCGTTTCCGAGCCCCTCGTTTTTTTCTGCAACTAATAAAAAAGTGAATTAAAGGGGATTATATGACTTAGCTGAAAATTAAATTACAGGTTAAACAGTTTTTCTACTTAGAAGACAAAATGTGTCCTGAATTACCCTCGTTTGGCAGGACATTGCAGCACTGCTCCATTAACCTGCCCGTCCCCCCATGGGAATTAAGGCGGCTTGATCGGCTTTGGTCAAGATTAGGCTGGTCTGGGGGTCAGCAACCTCCTGGCTCCATGGCCTTAGGTGGCTCTGTCCCCTCTGCTCTGCTCTTTGTGGGGTCCTTCCCAGTGTCCCTCTGCTCCCTGCAGCCTTGGGAAGGCACGTTGCATCGTGCAGGTCCAAACAACCTTAGCAGAACTTTAAAAACCACCCACAGATTGTGGGTTTTTCACCATTTCTGCACCAAACAGAAAGCCAGGCTCAGCTGGTGGGTGCTTTAAGTACAGGAGGGAATAGGAACATCACTCAGGGGCTCTGGAAGAGGAGTCAATAAGTTGCTAGCACATCTATTTCCCTGATTAGTTTCCTGCTTTGTTTTGTTGTATACTTGTCTGCTTGGTATGTTTTATTATTATTGTTGTTATTCAGATGCCAGTACAAAAATAACAGGTTTTATGCTGCAGGAGGAAATCCAGTGCATTTCTGCACTGGAGCTCAGGTGTGAACTCTTTCACCACGTGGCACTTCTCAGTTGTTTTGCCTTTTTTTTAGAAGTTCCAGGAGGGCTGCTGCAGGGCCATGGGTTCTGGTTTCTCCACTGCCTTTTTTAAACACAGCAAATGAGGCACAGGTGACTCAGTGTCACATTGGTGAAGGTGCAAGGTGAAGGTTTGCAGTTCACAGGGCCATTTTCATACCTCTGTGGTAAATATTGATGCTATAAATATCACAGTTAAGGGCTGGCTGCGCTGTGGTTCAGTTCAGGGGTGCAAATGTGTCCTGTCTGCACAGTGCTCATGTGGGGAGCAGTTGGTATGAAATAACTGAAGCACACAGGTATTAAAGCAGTAAATCATCTGAATTTCTGAGTTTTCTAGAAGGTCAGTTATCCCTTTGCTTTCTATTTTCTTGATCCTTGCTCATTCCCCAATCTTTTTTTATTTTTTGTTTAGTTTGGCCTGCTTAAAGCGAGGCACACCTTACTTTGGGGGTTTCCCTCATCTGGGTTTAATTTCCCAGCTGTGCTTGTCCAGTTTCTGAGGGTGGATTTGTACCCAGACCAAAGCTGTTTACCAGCATCAGTTCACCTTCCCCCATCCTTTGCTGGTTGTGATGATCTGGTGTATGAACTTCTGTTGTAGGTAGAGATTGCAGTTTAAAAGGCTCTAAATTGAAAACAAGGTGTGTTAATGCTGCTAAATTACCATCAAAATTGTTATATTGCAGAGACTCCTTAAAAAGAGTTGTAGGTGTGTTACATAAACCTGGGTCTCCATGCAATTTTTGATGGAGGAGAGGACATCTCTAACAGAGTTCCTCTTGCTGATCTCTTTGTGTTAGAATAAAATCTGTAAGGGGAGAGAAAACCACGGGAAAAATGAGGACTGATCTGGAAGGGGCTCTCTCCAGGTTCTGCCATGCAAAGGGTTGGGGTTTGTGCTGGGGTGAGGTGATGGGGGAATTTGTTTATCGTGTGGTGGTGTAAGAGGGAAGTTTCAAAATTAACTTCAGTAATTGTTCCTCCTCTCAGTCTCACAATGCATCGTTAGCAGCTGCCTCTGCAAATAAGATATCTTGCTTTTGTTGGCCTTTACCTTCTTGGCATCCTTGGGTGCAACCCCTGGTGGGACCTTCCGGAGTTATCCTTTAAAAATCAAGTTGCTTGTCTTGAAATCTAAATCTGTGCCTCTCCCAAGATCTCTATTGTTTCCCCCAGTTCCAGAGTCAGATTTTATCACTTAGAGTTGCAGCTATTGGAAGCAACATCCCTTTTTCTGTGAGATTGTGCAGAGGATTACATGGGTAACCTCCTGGATCTGCTCTGCTAGATTGAGTAGGGGAAGGGCAGGAGGGGCAGCTGCTGAGGCTTTGAACTCCTCTGTTAGTATTTAATTATTTACCTTGGCTGGGAAGGCAGTAGCTGTTATCTGCAATCAGTCCAACAGATCTCAAAGCTGTGCTTGACAGCTACAGATGTGTTTCCAGTAGCATGTGCTGGGTTTCTCTTTTTCCCTGGGAAGGAGCACTATGACCTCAGGTACAGTGATTTAGCCAACATGGTGTGTGATCCCAGGGTATATTTAACCTGCTTTTCTAAAGTGGCCAAGCAGTGTTTTCCTCTCCCTGCACTGCAGGTGGACTCAGATTGGTGGGTGACCACCTCTAGGTATGTCACACCCTGCATCCAGACTTCTCAGTGAGCTGGAGAGATGCCCTGTGATACCCACCTGCTTAGGGCTGGGGACTGGCTTTTGAAAAAAAAAACCCCGTAATTTTGGTAAGGAGAGCTTATCCTTGTGAGAAACACCTGTTCCTTAGCTCAGGGGAAGGCATCCTGGTGCAATGGATGTGATGTAAATACTCCAGTGCTCTCTTCTGCAGCCAACCTGCTGCCTGCACCTTTTGATGTATTTCTCACAGCCCTGGAGCTTGAGAGAAAATAGCTTTGAAACAAACATACTTCTTTATAAACATTCCAGAAAATGAAAAAAACCCATAGTTTTGTTCAAGTTCAAATTAAATATGACCTTTCTCCATGAAAGAGCTGTTTCTCATACTCAGGTTACCCTGAGTGTGAGATCAAGGAGCAATTTCTTGTGCTAGTGCTGCTTACACCTCTGGCCAGTCACAGGGTCAGTGATGCTGAGCAGCACTTCTTGTGTGAAGCTGCAGATATTTTTGCTTCATAGGTCTCTAACCACTTCACCCACACCAGCAGCTGTTCTGGCCTTTTAAAGTCAAACTCTGGGGAAGGAAAAGCTTATTTTGGTTTGGTCTGTGTGTTTCAGAAACTTCTGAATTACAGATATGAAATAGTTCTACTGACTTAGGCAAGAGGTGGGAGTTACCACACATTTCTGGTTCTGGGATTCTGACACAGACAACCCAAACCTTCATGGGAACCAGCCTGGAAGGAAAAGGGCTTTGAGGATCTCCAATATCTTAGAGATGGGGTGGGACTCAGATATGCTCAAGTTAACAGCAACAGGCAAAACAGAAGACATTGGTTTGGGTCATATTTTGTAATGGGGTTTATTATTTGACTGTATAAAAGCTTTAACCACCCTTGTTAAAGATTGGACTAGATGGAGATGTTTTCCAATCTTAATGATTCTATGGTTCTTGGTGAGTTTTGGTTATAAATGTCCTCCTTATCCAGCTTTTAACTCCTGGTCACTCTTAGGTCTCTATTTTTATGTCCCAGCACATTCTTACAGGCTAGTCCAAGCTTGTGCCTTTGCTTTATTTCTCCCTGTGACCTCTCCCCTCGCAGAAGGGCTCATGGCAGTGCTCAGGAGAGGAAACCTCAGTTTTTCCCAGGTTTCCCTTCCTGCTCTCCGTCCCTGCCGTGTGAGCAGCCGCCACTGAGCGGCAGCGCTGCCTGGGGAACAGCCGTGCTCCCGGGGGAGCTCCAAACACACGGATTCCTCCCAGCCCCTGCTCATTGCTCCATCACCCACCCAAGGCATGGCATTCCTTTCTCCACCCTGCCTGGATTTTGTGTTTGGGGTTGGTACCTGCTGCCCATCATGACCTTTGTGTGCAGCTCCAGGACCAGAATATTGCCACAGCAATTCACACTGGAAGGAGTTTTCCCTGCACTGGGCAGTCAGGGATCTGTGGAGTTGGGGTCACCCCTCCCTATGCTGGATATCTGTACATCTCTAAAGAGGGATCTCTTACCCAAATGGATTTTCTTGGGCTGGATTATAGCCTCTTTATCCCAGTTTAACATATAGGAAATCCCAGAAAGAGCCCTGAAGGAGTGTGTTCATGAGAGCTTATCCATGCTTAAAGGTTGTATTCATTTAGCCACTTCTGCATCAATTTTTATTAAAGGTTGGTGCAGCTTTATGGACAGTGAGACTTCGTGGGGAGGAAGACTCTGTGGTTCTTTGTTTTGCCATTAACTCATCTGGTCGGGAATTGCAGCTCTTTAATTAAAGCAGCACAGAACGGACTGGCCCTGAGGTGCTGTTCTGAGGCACTTGCATTCCCATCTGCTTTTGGGTAAAGCTTGGCTTGTTTGGGGTCAGCCTGCATGTCCGAGAGCAGGAGGGAGCAGCGAATCAATCACTGGGGCTCTGTCCCAGGCTGCCTCAGCTCCCTCTCAGCCAACATCCCCACGTGTGCCCTCAGCAGAGACCGCAGGAGCGTGCACCTCGCCCTTCCTGGGGGATGCAGCAGCACAAGGATTTAATTACCCAGCATATGGAGAGCTGAGGGAAGCTCAGAGCCACTCTGAGAACGGAGGGCAGTGACGACAGCCGGGGCTGTCGCCTGTTGTTGTTCAAGTCAAGTTTCCCCCACCCTCCCTGCGTTTTGCTCAGTCAGTGAATGGCTCTGTGTAAACTCCTACTGCACAGGCCAGCACATGGGAATGCCGTGGGCAGGTGGGCTGGGATCTGTGGGGATCATCTGATGTTTTTGTCCATGTGGCATTTGTTTAGGTTGCAATGGGGAAAAAGTCATTTCTGTTACTCACTGTGGCCAAGAGGGTGTGGAGACTGACAAGGAAAAGTTGATTACTTGGGATTTTTGCCCCCTAATGAGTGGGATGGACTTTGGATTTATTTTTAGTTGATGATAGAGTGGGGGGGAAAGTCTAGGCTGTGTTTAAAACTGTAGCATCCATTGGAAGTACCAACAGAAGTGCTGAGGAAGATGGTCAATTCATATAAAACACTCCCTGGCACCTTCATTAGGTGCTGGGACAATTAACAAGGCTGTTGAAGGGTTGTGCTGCCCGCACTAAAAGCACAGTGTCCACCCTTGGCCAGGCTGGCCCTGAGCACAGAAATCTGCACATCCACCACTGACCCTGGGAACAAAGGATCCTCCTGAACCCAAACATGTTTGTGTTAATCCTGGCTGCTTCCTGGCGGGCAGCGAGAGGAAGCAGAGCCCCTGCCTGTAACAGATGTACAGTGAGGAGATTACAGGGTGCGATTAAATACCCTCTCCATCACATCCTCCCTCGGCCCAGCACAGCAGTAATGGACTGTCCCAGGCTGCCTGCCAAGCTGGAGCAGATGTAACAGGCAGCAGTTTCTTAATCTCCTGCCTCCATGCCTGGTTTGGAGGTGTTTCCTAATGCCAAGACTTCTTCAGCTCCTAAAGCATGAGCTGCTGTAGCTGGACCTGCCTGTGAGGAGGAGTGGGCTGGGAGAGGGCAGGAGAACACTTGGAATTGACAGTGTCCAGAAAAGATGAGTTCAGCTGAAGTGCTGTTAAAGCTAAAACACAAGTGCCTCTACCTGAGTACAACAGGGTTTGCTAAGGGACCAAGTGCTGAAGAAGTTGGGAAGGATCTTTATTTTGGTAAACTGAGTTGCTTTTTGGCCACTACACTTGGAGTAGATGATTTCAGGACTGGGAAGAACTTGTTCCCTCTTTGTGGGTTTAGGTGGTGCCCTATATTGCTGTAGCCAGTCTTGGTGCCAAGTGCTGCTACTCTTCCAATGGAAATAATCTAGGTTGGTTACAAAGAATCAGCTATTCCACTGCATGTTTAGGTGAATTAATATGATAATGGAGGACTATCTTCCATTATCAAATGAAGGGCTGGTTCTGAAGTAAAAGAATCCTTTGTGAAAATTGTAGAGTTCAGAATTGTCATTGTGTGAGATGTGCAAAACCCTGATCAGCCAAATGGGTTGGGTTTGACTCAGTAGAAATTAAAAATGGTCACTTTCCTTGGGCAGGGGCTGTGATCTCAGTTGTGGTACTGGAGCAGTAGCTGTTGTCTGAACCAGGGGCTTCCTCCCCAGTTCTGTGTGAAGGGATCCAACAATGTCCCATTGTTTTGGGTAGAATAAGGGGAAAAATCACAACAGGTTCTGCCAAATACATGTGTGTGGTGTATATTCCCAAGCCTCCCATGGAGAGGACACGGCTCAGTCAGAGGCAGCACCAGGTGACACTCAGGAGTCAGGAAACCACAGGACTGTCCCCTTCATGGGGTGCATTGGCACAGGCACAGCTGCCTGTGGATTTGCAGCTCCTTGAGGACAACACAACTTGGGAGGGATCCCAGAAATGTGCACAGCTGCGGTGGCACCCGCTGTGCTGCAGTCACACGAGGAACCAGACACCTCCTGTTGTGCCATCCCAGGAATCTACACAGCCATGCCTCTTCCCTTTCTCCTTGCCTGCACAGAAATCCCTTTTCCTGAGTGCAGGAGACAACTGTTTGGCAAATAACAGCAGCCTGGGCTCCAGGGAGAGCATTGTTTCCAATAGCCACCAGGCTGGAGGCAGGAGCAAAAGGGAATGGCTTGGGATGAGGGTCTAAGCGGCACCATCTGCTTCAGAAGGACATCATTTGGGCAGCAGAGGAGGCTCCTGGAGTTAAGTAATTGGGAATAGCAGGCTCCTGGCTGGAAAATGTGCCAGCCCTCCTGGCAAAAAGCTGTTAAATCTCTGTTGCTGGCGTGGGGAAGCAGTTCTATGTAACAGGGCTCCAAAGGCTCTTTTTAACCCTTGGTGTACATTAAAAAAAAACAACCTAAGGCACTTTTGATCTCAGAATGGCATGTGGCCAGGTGTTGGGAATAAAGGGGAAGGTGGGTCCTCATGGAGGTATCAGCTCCAAGTCTGATCCTCCTGTGCCGCCAGCAGCCAGATGTGGCCTGCCAAAAATGCACACAAAATGGTGCCTGTTTTAACAGCTTTAGCAGGAAAACACAGAGTGTGATGAATGATTCATGAGAATCGATAGAACCCGAGGCATTTACTGCCCCTTAAAACCACTGCCTGCCTGCCAAGGGGTGCATTTGCAAGGTGAGTGATCACAAAATCCTCTGCTGGGTTTTGGGATGCAGTCACACGCTTGGCTCCACGCTCGCTCCAGCCCTAACCCCGCTGTCTGCAAACACGTCCGGCTCACCAGCCAGGCCCAGGAGCCTTTCTTTCATTCTCCAGATGAAAGCACGAGCAGTTGGGCATCTCCCAGCGAGCACAGATACAAACAAGGCCCCATTTTGCATCCCCCCTCCTAGGGTGGCTTCCTTGGAAGCTTTGGCCTTCATCCTGTTTGTCTGATTCACGATCAAAAGAGTGTTGCTGCCTACGTGTGTCTTGAAGCATTTTCTTCTTTCATATCTCACATAAACGTCCAATTTCTTCATTAAAATAAAATGAAGGTAACACAATCAAGTAAGATCTGTCTCTGCAGTGGTTGTATTTTGCTGATAGTGAGGCCAGGGCTAGGCAAAGCTCTTTTGGGAACTTTTCTGGAGTGCAGGGGAAGAGGATGCTGCATAGCCAGATGGGTTTTCCTGCCAGGGGGAAGGTTGGATCTAAGAGTCCTAGCCCTAGCCATCCTGAAGATGAAGCAGATGGATTGTAAAACATGTACTTTTTTCAAGTCTGCTCTGGATGTTTTTTAATCTTCCTCAAATTAATGGAAAATCTCGTTTGACCCAAAGCAAAATGGTTTTCTTTGGCCAGCCAACTGAAAAAATCAGCTCTGTTCCCAGTGTTGGTCTAAGCTCCCTTCCCAATTGTGCCTCCATAGCAGTCCTGTTCCATGCAGCTTTACCAGTCCTGGATTAGAGCCTTGTTGCCAAAGAATTTGCAAGAACAAGAGTGTTCAGCCACTTGCTCTAAGTTTAGTCCAGCTATTCTTGTTAAGTTTGTAAATATTTGTTCATATTCCACCTCGGTTTTATGGATGTTTGTCCACATTCTGTGTTTTTCAGCTCTTTAATCATTTATTTTGTGAGATTTTACAAAATAATGTATATATTTGCTTGTGTGCTTGGTGAAGCTGTGGTTTTGATGTAACTGCAGGGTTTCCATCAATGGTGGAATTAGAAGCCTTTTATATGAAAGTGAAGGATTTTGGTTGGGAAGCAAATGGCCTTGATGTCTTTTGGCACCACATTTTTACCTCTGCAGTCTCTTTTGCTTTGTGCCTGGTGAACCTGGTAGCTGTCCCATGAGTTTTAGTTGATAAGGATTCATGGATTCATTTTGTTCCTATTTTCTTGTGCCTTGGAAAGACCTTTGGCTCCCATTGTCTGTGGCCTTTGGCCTCCAATGGAGATCAAACCAGCAGGCCACTGTACCATCCTGGCAGCCCCACCTTCACCTGAGGACCTGCAGCTTGACAGGGGAATTTTTACAGTTCTCAAAGCTGTTTGTGGTGTGCTGGATCTTTTTTCTTCTTCTTCTTCTTCTTTTAATGTTTATTATCCTCTTCAGGAAACGTGTCGGAAGTGCCAGGGGCTGTGGAAGGAGCACATGAATCTCACCTGTGAGCAGCTGGCTGAGAAGGATGACATCAAATACAGGACATCCATGTAAGTGAAACTCCACAACCAGGGGGAAACAGGGAGGTGGATGAACCAGGAATCACAGTACACTGTCCCTCAGTCTCTGCTGGCTGTCACTGCCTTCCCCAGGAAGGTCCCAGGGATGGCAGAGCTGAGGGGTCAGAGGCTCCCAGGATGGGATTTCTGTCTGTGAAAGATACTTGGCAGCAGATCCAGCTGGTAATTTGAGAACGTGGGAAAGTTGTCACCAGCCCAGCCTGCTCCTCTGGCTGGCCCAGTGTCTGCAGGCTGGCACCTGGTCCTTCTCCGAGGTGAGAAACCCCCATTAGCATTGCTGGGGGGAGAAGGGAGGTGGTGTAGGGAGGCAGAGGAGTGGATTGAGTCACAGTAGGTCGTTGTTACCCTTTGAAAATCTGGAGTGGAGACCTGCACTGTTTGCTCAGCTGCTGCTTTGTGGGAGAGGATGTGTTTTCCTCCAGAAGCTTTTGCCTGTTTCTAACCAGTTTGTAGCAATTGTTACAAAGTGCAGTCGCATTTTGAAATATGCAGATGTAAATCTTGGGTTTTACCCTAAAATGTTTTGCAGTTTGATTTCTTTCTTATCTACAATAAGGGAAACAAGGGAATTTTCATCCATGGAGCTAAATGTCTGGTGCAGCCAAGTGGGACTTGCCCACATTGCCCAATCCCTTCCTCTCTGATTTAGAGTCTGTCTGGCACAAGTAGAGGTTGGAAAGCTCCACCACTGGAATTTGAATGACTGTTGCTTGCTCATCCCACAGTCCCTAATTCAGAACAAAATCTTTACAGATTTGATATGACTTTTTTTCCTCTGCTAATCCTTTCCCTGTAGAAAAGAGGGATGAGAGGGAGGAGGAATGAGTTGTCATGTCCCTAATAAGGAAAAAAATACCAGTTTCAAACCCTTCAGCAGATTGTGTCTGTGGATAGATGAGTCTAATGCCTGATACAATAAAAACTTCCTTTTGAAGCCCTGTGTAAGGAAAGGGAAGGGAAGCCCAGCTGGAGTTCAGGCTAAACTTCCTGCCTTGCTCAAAGTTTCCAAAAAAAAAAAATCTGCATCGACAGCATCCTGTTGAATGGCAGAGGGAAGAGCAGCTGCAGCTCCAAGGAAAGTCACTCTCCAGTTGGGTTTTTGTGTTTATTCTTAGCACATCTCCACATGCCTGGGTGCAGGTCATGCTGGGTGTAACTGTGTGGGAACCTGGAGTGTCTGCAAGGCTGGGAAGTTCCCACCTCACCATTCCCTGCTCCTGTGATTGTGCTGATGGAGCAGCTTGTGGGGTGTTGCTGTAGCCTGGTTTGCTGCTGTGGTCCTCAAAAATACCTCCCTGCCATCTTCCAAATGTTTAACTTCGCAACTGCACTGAAGCAGCTGGGTGGAGATGCCTGGCTAAGGATGATCCTTCCCCAGTGTCAGAAGAATTGTGCTTCCCTCCATGAAAACATGCTGGCTTTGCTCTGCTGTCATCAAATTTCACTTCTAGGTTGTGAATTAAAGTGTAACGTGATCTCCAGCGGTCAGAAAATTGGCCCTCAGGATGATAATATATATTCTTAAGTCTTTTAATTAAATGACCCGGCCTTTCTTCGTTTCTGTGCCAAAATAGTCTTGCTGTGAGCTGAGCCTGTGCTGGAGCGTGTGTCACTGCCAGGGTGTCCCTTGGGAACAAGGATTGAGTTTTGTCCTGGATTTCCACTTGTGCTTTGTTAGCTGAAAACCCCTCTGTTAAACCTAAAGCAATAACCTCTGCAAAATTTATGTAGGGAATCTTAGAGAAAAGATAACGCCTCTGTGGGGAAACATGATTGTTTTTCACTTACTGAATTAAATTTAACAAACACTGAGTAAATCTGGAGCATAGCAGCCAGGCTTGGAAAAGAAATATATGGTCGTGGCAACTTTGTAGCCAGAGCAACAGGCAAACATAAAAGCTAGAGGTGACAGCCAAATGTTTGCTTTTCCTGAACTTTATCTCCTTGGCTGTATTTTCCTTCAGCCAACTCAAGCATCCATGTGCCCTTTGGCCCTTGAACTTGCCTCTCAGATTCCTCCCAAGCCACAGCCTGGTGCTTTGGCTCACATGGAAACCAGGATCAGGGCTGCAGCATGCAGACAGTGATTGACTTTTTTTCACTTATTTTGTTCTTGAGTTGTCATGGGCTGGCTCCAAGTGGAGCTGAGCCCAGACCTCCTTGGAACAGCGGTGAACTTGGGGATGGAATCAGAGCAAAGAGGAGGGGATTAAAGCCTTGCTGGAGTAGTGTAACAGTAATTTTATCTCAGGCTGGTGAGTGCAAACACCCCTTTGCTAACTCTCCCTCGTCTTGCAGAGAGGAGAAGATGACAGCTGCCCGGATTAGGAAATGCCACAAGTGTGGGACGGGCCTGATTAAGTCGGAGGGCTGTAACCGCATGTCGTGCCGCTGCGGCGCCCAGATGTGCTACCTGTGCCGGGCTGCCATCAACGGCTACGACCACTTCTGCCAGCACCCCCGCTCTCCTGGGGCACCCTGCCAGGACTGTGCCAAGTGCTCCCTCTGGACAGACCCCACAGTAAGTAACAAAGGACTTTTGTGAATGGTTCTCACCCCAGTTTCAATCACCGTCCACACCCGACGCGTTGAAATACACACGTTCCACTGGGGGAAAATGTTTTTAGCCAGCACAGCTTTTACCTTTCCCAAGGCAGCTAAAAAACCACCCTGGGATCCTGCAACAGCACAGAGTCATATCTGACCACAGCTTGGAAGGAGCTGGTGTTGCTTTAGGGAAAATCAGCTCCTGTCAGATGAGGACTTTGGCTGGAAGTGCTCTGAGTGCTGTTTTGGAGAGCGAGGCTTGTGGAAGGAGCTGGTGGGGAACAATTGCTGGCACCAGGCACAGTAGCCAGCATTGGGATTATTGGGACTCATTCCTACTTTTGCAGCTGAGATGGTGTTGGCATGGCTTGGCATCTGGAGGCAAGGGGAATTGTGGTTTTGGTGCCCAGATGATCTGAGTGCTGGCCATGAATCCTGTCACAGAGATGGACCCATGAGAAAACTGCCTGCAAGGCTGGAGTTGTAGATGGGTCCATTCTCAGGGCTGTTGTCAACAGCTGCAGAGGGAGAGCTGAAGCGTGGAGTGAGCTGTGAGAGAAGCTGTAGTAGTTTAATACAGCTTGTATCTCTGACAGGCTTGGGGAAACTTGCTGCAGCAAGTAAGTCTCTGTAAATAGAGGTCTTCAATACTGTAAATCCAGGAGTGCTGGAAGGAGCAGGAGTTGAATTTCTTGATTTTTGCAAACCATGGAGCAACATGAATGTGGATCTGCCTTCCCAGGGCTTGCCTGAACTTCCTCTTTCCTAGTGGTTCTTTGTCTTGGGTCTCTGCAGCTTTCCAGGCTGTTCCCAGCCCCTCTGTCTGCAGGGAACATGCACAGTCCTGCATCTGCACAGAGCCAGGGAAAAGCCACTCTAAATCTCTCCCTTCTACCTCCAGGCTCTTGGGGATCTCCCAGCAATGTCACAACCGGCATAAGCTTCCAAGTCTTCTGCTTGCCTGCTTTTATTCCCTGAATTATCCTGTCAATGTGAGCTGTTAAACTACACACAGACACCTCCTTGCAGGCACCCCTGTAGCATTTCTGACACCTGGTTCTGAGTTTCTTGGATTCCTGTCCCACTCCTCCTCCTTTTCCAGCAGGATGCGATTCGGGGCTCGGCAGCGCTGGCATCCGCCGTTCTGTCAGGCTGCTGATGGTGCTGGGGGATGGCATTTGTTCAGAGCCAGAGAAAACATGAGGCCTCTCAAAAAAGCTCGTACTGTACTTTCAAATAAATAAATAAATAAGCAGCACAAAGAGGCCACTGTCACCAGGCCCTTTCCACCTCTCTAATTAACCAATGTTGTGGCAAAGAAAAATTTCCCACTGTCAGCGCAGAGCTGGCACTGCCTGCTCTTTTATTATTTGATTATTTTTTGGATGATGGAGTGCTTGTGGGCTGGGGAGGTGAAGCTGGGTAACTGTCCTTGCTGCAGTGGAGAGAGTAACACAAAACTCAGCTGTTGGCTTGAAGCTGCAATGATGGTGGGTACCTGTGTGCATGATCCTCCCTCATAAAAGGCTTAGGGACAGCAACCCAACCCCTCCAGGATGATCTGTGCTCTCATATGGGACATGGAAACAGGAGTTATCCTGGTAGATGTAAAGAGGGAAATGGAATTTGAGTCTTGACATGGAGATTTGAAAGAGCAAAAGACCATTGCATCAGTAGTGTTCTGTCCTTTGCCCGGGATAACGTCCATTCAAGGCATGACCTTTGAAGGATCTGGTCTGAGTCTAAATCCCTATTACTTACAGCAAAATTCATGTTTCTTTAAAATAGGGAAACTTTGTTCTTTTCCAAATGTTTAATGTTTTCCCAGTTTGAAGCAATTCTTGTGAAAGTATAAGTAAACCTATTCATTAGCTTGGGTTAAAAACAAATTAAAGACAGTCCTCTAGGAATGGCAGCATCTGTTAGTCTTTGTCTCAAATGATCTTGAGAGAGTAAAGCAGAGGCTTCAAAATTTCCCATAATTAAAGGTTAGTTAAAATCTTGTCCCTAAGCTGTAATCAGGCTAGAGTCTGATTTAAAAGTATCGGTGCAATATTTGCTGGCTCTGAGACAAGCTGCAGTCGTGCTGTGATGGGCAGCTTCCAGGCAGGAATTATTTCATCCCTGCATTTCTTCTGGAGCTAATTGGTGCCCTGCACCCTTGGAGGAGGTGCCAGGAGCCCTTCTCAGGAAGCTGCTTGGCCAAAAGTCCTCGTGTCCCCCAGTCCCAATCCATCCACGGGCTCTGGCTCTGCTCTGCAGCAGCTGCAGGAGGGGCTGATGCAACAGTGCCAGAGACAAAGCTCGGGAGGGAGCAGTGGGAATAAAGCTGTTAGAAAGCATCAGAGGAGAGATGGTGGAGGGCCTTGAAGGGAAGCTGAGGAGTGGTTGAGGCTGTTTGGTTTGCTCAGCTGGAGGAGACTGAGGGGAGACTGGTCGGGGGCTGCAGCTCCTCCTGAGGGGCAGCACGTGGGCAGCTCCAGTCTCTGCTCCCTGTGAGCAGGGACAGGACCCAAGGGAAGGGTTGCAGCTGTGTCAGGGAGGTTTAGGTTAGATACCAGGAAAAGGTTCTTCACCCAGAGGGTGCTGGGGCACTGTGGAGGCTTCCCAGGGAATGGTCACAGCCCCACGTCTGCCAGAGCTGCAGGAGTGTTTAGATAACCCCAGGCACAGGGTGGGATTGTTGGGTGTCCTGTGCAGTGCCAGGAGTTGGGCTGGATGATCCTTGTGGATTCCTCCCAACTCAGGACATTTTATGGTTCTACAAATTGGCCCTGGGTTGTAGGGGCTGTATTTGCCCTGATTTCTAATTATCTATAGCAAACCTACGGCTGCTTGTGTGCATTTCATCCAGTTTTTACAAATCCTGGGAGGCAATGTGATGAATGCATTCTGGCTCTTTTGGTAAACCAGGTTCTGCTCTCAAACGTATTATTTTGAATTTAATACTCATCTTTGGGCTATCAGTAATATTGCACAGAGGCTTTTTTCAGCTTTAAAGTTTTTAAGATGTTTTCAGTAAACTCTTGAAACCCTCCCAAAGGCCTATCGTTAAAGTTCAAAGCAGAAGACTAATCATCATGAGGTGTTTGCAATTATCCCTCCTTCTGGTGTTATAAAAAGATGATGTTGAGAAAAGACTGTGTAAAACTTCAAATGCATCAAGGAAATGCATGAAGTGCACAGTGCTGCCTTTAGGATTTGGAAACGAGGGGGGCGGGGAGGGAAGCTCCCCTAAATTTAGGATGTGGGGTTTGTGGCGGGTTTGGGGGTTTTTTAACTGCTCTAAAACGCCTCAAATCATAAGCATATGGTTAATCCAGGGAATTCACAGAAAGCCATCGATATGGAATGCCTGTTGCTAAAATAATTCTTGAACGCCGGCGTGCGCTTCGTCCCCATGCCGGCCCCCCTTTTCCTGCAGCACTGCGGATGCCCTGTTCCAGTTCCAACACAGCCTGCTTTTATCCCTGCTTCCTGCTGCATGGAGGAGCACGCTGGAGACAGCCCGTGCCTGTTCTTGCTCAGGCTCTCCGCAGCTGATCTGGGAATGATTTGAAACAAAACCCCTTAGTCTTCTGGAAGCCTCCGTCGTGAAAAATCATTTCAAGTTTATTAAGAACGGCTGCGGCCACACGTACGTGGAAAAAAAGAAGGCAGGAAAGAGGCAGAAAGGGGGAGGCAGCGGTGCTGAAGCACTTTCTAAAGTAGGGGAGGGGCTGCAGAGCCCAGAAATAGGCACCAGGACTCTTGTTTTCCCTCTTTTCAGGAGGCGGCAGCCGCTTCCCGGTGACACTTAATAATTAAAGATAACGAGAAGCACAGGAGATAAAAACAGAGCTTTCAAAAGCTCCCTGGATGGCACTTTTGTTCTGGGCAGAGGAGGTTTTATTTGGGGGGAGGTTGTCTCTGTGTGACTTGCTGAGCTTTTATCTCGTTTGCTGCTGTATTTTCTCATTCCCAAGGGCAGTTTGTTTCTCCAGCAGCTCTTTCTGCTTGTGGCAGGGCCCTGTGTGGATGCTGGATGAGGCTCCTCTGCAGCAGCATTGTTGTAACAGGCCTCCCTGCCATGAAGAGGTGCCTCTCTTAGCAACCCAGCCCTGCTCCTCGGCTAATCCATCCCCAGACCGAGCCATCCGTTCTGCTGTGATTGGCTCCGTGCTCGCCGCATTCCCTGGATTCAATGGGAGAGGGCTGAAAGGAAAAGCTTCCTCCATGGAGAGCCTTTCCCAGGTGGGGGATGGCAAGGGCAGGCTCCCACACTGCTCAGGGATGAGCGTTTGTTTTCCTTGGCTACAAGACCCGCTGCTGGGGCTGGGCAAAGCTTGGTCCTGTTTTGTCACTTGAAAACACATCTGCTGCTAATGACCACGTCTGCTTTCTGCAGATAAAAAGGGTGAATGCATCTCAGAGATCCCTTGCATTTTCCCTTTGGCCACCTCCCTTCTCCCGTGATGCAGCGGAGTGTGGGGAAGAGCCACGTTGTAGCATTGCCCTGCATTTCCTCTCCGGGAGAAGAGCCAAGTTACATCTTTGCTCAAAAAAACCTGCCCAGTGTGCTGAGACCCCCTCCCAGGCTTGGGAGGCTGCTTTTTTGCTTTTTTCTTTTTCTTTTTTTTTTCTTTTTTTTTCTTTCTTTTTTTTTTTTTTTTTTGTCTTGCTGTAGGCAAGGCAGCTGACAGGAAGATGACTGTTAACTTGACAAGATAAATGCCTTCAATCCACACAGCCTGTGAACAGGCCATTAAAATTATAATCTAATCCTTTATTAAGGGACTTGAACCCGCTCAGGGAAATGGACACAAGAAGCTTTTGAAGTCCTTCTGCAGCCTCCACCCCATGTGATGTTAAAAGGTTTCTCACCACAAAACCAGCCATAAGTGTGCTAATGAAATCTTAATTTTCGGTGTGGGTGCTTTACCCCTCGATGAATCTGTCATCTTTCTAATTACTGTGGTATTAAAAAACAGCCTTTGCTTCCAAAGAATTAGAAGTGTTTTGCAAGATTCACTAAAATAGCACCAGAACTTGTTTATTGTTTTAGGGTTTTTTTGGTTTTTTTAATTCTGACCTGCACAGTATGTATTAGGCAGAACTTGTGGCATCAGCTTTCTTTCAGAACATCCTAAAATTATCTTGCTGTTTATATATCATCAATTCTTTTGTTCCATCTGGGATGTGGATCTTTCCTAAATACTGCAGGTATTGAACGGTGCTTTGTATTCATCACTTGCCAAATTTAATCTCAGCCTCTTAAGTAGGAAGGTGCTTGTTGTGCAGTGTAATTATTTTTGTTCTTTTGATATTAATGGATACCAGTCTTTCAGAAATACTGGTGCAAAACAAAAATAATTTCAAGCTAAGTCTTGGTATGTGGGATTAAGTGTAAGCACTTCTTAACCTTCCAATGGGAAAATACACTTTTATCAGCAGAGAAGCAACAGGGCTGATAAATTCTGTTCTTGGAGATGTGGATTGTTGTGGCTGTGCTGTGATTTGTAGTTTCAGAGCTAGTCAGGAACTCATCATCCTGATCCAGGCCTGTTCCTGGCAGGTTTTTGCATGCAGGGCGTGCTCTGAGCTCTCTTGAACCCCCCAAGGGGCTGGAGCTGAGTGGGGGCCTGTGGCTGCTGCCCTTTGGGGGATGTTTGATGTTGTCCTGGGGAGCTGTAGGGGTCAGTTTGGAGGTCTGGCAGATGGGCTTTGCTGTTGCTGTTTCCCCCAGCGCTCTGGGAGTAGCAGTAATCGAATCCAGCATCACCTTGGGCGAGTGCAGCTGCCTGCAGCCCCGGGGCAGATGATCTGTCCAGCCCCCATCAGAGGGAGGTCAGCTGCAGTTTAAACTGGGAGGCTGGAGCAGCCCTGGCTGCAGAAGGGTCTGGTAAAGTTGTCTTTGATGTGTCCAGTTTTGTGCAGGACTGACCAGAGCTGCAGCATCAGGGGTGGGACAGGAAGGGGGTGTCCCTGGGAAGCAGCACTTCACAGGATTAATCTTGTTGGGAAGGTCTTTAAAGCTCATCTTGTTCTACCTCCTGCCACTATCCCAGGCTGCTCCAAGTCCCATCCAACCTGGCCTTGGACACTTCCAGGGGTGAGGCAGCCACAGCTTCTCTGGGCAACCTGTGCCAGGGCCTCACCACCCTCACAGGAAAGAGTTTACTTTGTAATCACAAACTTAGACTAAAGTAAAAGCATTTTGTTAAGTTAAGCAAGGGCACATTTCTAGGCTTTAAGGTGAGGTTTGTCCTTTATGTGAGGGAAGGAGATACTGGGTGATCCTGCTCAGCTGAGCTTAAAATATATTCCTTGTCACATAAACCTTCAGCTGTGTCTTCTTCAGTGAGTGGCAATAAAATGGGAGTGGTGCCTGTGTCCATTTTCAACAGCATTACAAAATATAATCAGAGAAGGAAAAATAAAAATGAAGTTTTAAAGCTTGAAACCAAGCTTTGAGAGCACTGCTGGGGCAACAAAAGAGCAGGGGATGTTTGGTTGCCTGTGGAGCTTCCCCAGGTGGTTTTCCAGCCAGGAAAACTGATATTTTGGGGGTAGTTAGGCATTCCATGTAGGCTCAGAAGAGCCATTCTTCAGCAGGTTTCTGGAGAGACAGAGGCTGTAATTAACACCCCATGCAAAGCAGCCTGCTTGGGAAAGAAAAAAAAAAAAAAGCATGTCCTGGAAAGTCTTAATTTAACCATGGACTCACAGAATAATAAAAGGGAGGGAAGTATTGAGTTTTTGGCTTTCTGCACATCAAGATAACTTCAGTCTCCCAGGGAAACCTTATCTGGTGGTGGAGGAGGGGACTTCTCCACAAGCTTCCCAGGCTGTACATGTGCAGGACTGTCAGCTGGGGACTGGGAAGCTGAAAATCATTTCAGTGTAGCTGCATGCACGAAGCATATTTTAGATTTAGTTCCAGAGCACTCTTCAAAATAAGGGATATTTTTCACATTAAGAGTGTTCAGGAAGAAATTTATGTGTTTTGACAGTACTGAAATGAAGGTGACTAAAACAAGTAGAGTCTTGTGCTTTGTGGAGTACTTTGGGGCTCAGGGTTCCAAACACTGTCCTGGAGGTTTGGCTGCTCTCCCTGAAATCTCCAGGTTTGGTTTCATCCCCTCAGACATGCAGAAACTCACCTGAGACTTCATTGCATCCTTGCATCTCACTGATGCTCCTTTTGAGTTAAGAGAACTGAAGGTGATGAGAGGCAGAAGGACAATTTCAATTTCTGGCTTGTCCTTGTGTTCTCAGTGAGCAGCAGGCCTGAATATTCTTGCTATAACCTCTAGACAGACATTAAAGAAACATATTTCAATTTATGCCCTTCTCAGAGTTACAGATAAGATCTAAATGGCACCATTTAGCTACTAGAGCCAGGATTTAAGTTGTGTTAATTCCAGCTGTTGGGCCAAAAACTCTACAAGTGCTAGGATAATGTAAATATTTAATAGACTATTGCCATTAAAAAGATTAACAGCTCTTCAGAGGGGTGGAGCTGGGTCGCAGTTCTCTGGTTTTCATCAAGTCAATGAATTTTAGTGCTGATCTGCCTGGAAAGCTGATCCAAGCATCTTGGTCATACTCCACAGAGTGCAGGTTATTTGTGCTGCTGCAGTTCCCCCATCACAGCTTTGCTTTTGGGTAAATCTAGGCCAGCCCCAAACGAGGACAATTCAGCCAAATTAGTTTCTCTTGGTTTTCCTCATGAAGATGTGCTGAAAAGAAAAGCAGCATTGAGAGAAGAAAAAGCTGCTGTGATAGGAATTATCCCACTGATGCTTGGTATTCCTTGATTTCTAGGAAGATGATGAGAAGATAATTCATGAGATTCAGAAGGAGGCTGAGGAGGAGCAAAGGAAGAAGAATGGGGGTAAGTCACTGTCAGGATCAGACTGGGACAGGGTGATGGGACAGCACAGAGTTCCCAGCTACTGATGGGTCTCTGGACCTTCACTGGGTTCTGTTTCTCCTGGGAACTGGTGTTTTTAAAGTGCTGTTGCCTGCAGGTTTTGCTGGGACTGTGAGCAAGCACAAGGTTTGTGTCCAGCTCTCATGTGGCACCGGTGCTGTGGAGGTCTCTGCTTGGCAGAGCAGCAAAACCTCTGGGCTGTGTCGTGGGGGGCACAGGGGCTGCCCCACAGCCCACAGAGGGAAATGCTCCCCCTTTGTGGGGTGGTGTTGGTGAAAGGAGCCAGGCTGGAGAGCTCATGGCTGTGCTTGGAGTGGGGGATGCCAGTGACAAATGTCAGCCCAGGTGCTGAGCTGGGATCTTCCCCTGGGGGGTGACGGCTCTTTGCTCTCCTCCCGCACAGAGAACAGCTTCAAGCGCATCGGCCCTCCCGTGGAGAAGCCCGTGGAGAAAATCCAGAGACTCGAGGTCATCCCCAGGCCGGTCCCTCAGAACTTCCACCAGCCCCGGATGGCCCCGTACCCCTTCGTGCACCCCCCGTTCCCTCTGCCCCCCGTGCGCCCCATGTACAACAACCTCCCCCTCAACCTCGGCCCCATCCCCGCTCCCTACGTGCCCCCCCTGCCCAACATGAGGGTGAACTTTGACTTTCCCCAGATCAACGTGCAGCTGGAGCACAACCTGCCTATGCACTTTGGCCCTCAGCCCCGGCACCGCTTCTGACCTGCCCCCCAAAAGCACTTGGCAGAGTCACTGCAGGGCAAAGCCACCCTGCAGCGTCACCCTCCCCACTCCAGCCCCTCTGGGGTTTAGCCAGCGGCCAGGGGACCCCGTGGCCCTGCACTGCACCCTCTCTAGGGCTTCTCCAAACCTTTGCAATCCCACATTTCAACCTGTGCTGCAACAGGGTTTGGTGCTACGTTTCCCAGGGGTGGAATTCCTCCCTGAGCTGGGCATTCAGATGTTTTGTTTTTGACAAAGCCTTTTCAGGCAGCTGTTGGGAGGAAAAGTGAGACTTTGTGGAACATAGGGATGCAGCCTTTCCTTGGGGAATTTCCAAAATTCCTGCCTTCCTGCTGGCCAGAGCAGCAAAGTGAGTCTTGGGGGAAGGGAGGAGACTCTTGGCATCCAAGTAAGCATAAGACCTTCAGGAGTGAGGTAACAGGAGGCAGCTGCCCCAGCCTCCTGCCTGTGGTGAGGCTCAGGGCTGGGGTTCCCGTGTTCTCCAGCACCCCTGTATCCTGCTGGCACCTCCCAGCAGAAATAAATTGTTCAAAGCAAGTCAATGTAGCATTTTTTGTGTTCCTCACTCTCCAAGCAGAGCGAGGGGCTGCAGCAGCTGTCCCACTGCTGAGGTCTTGGTAGGAAGCCCAGAGCTGTGTTCTGTTTGGGGGGTGTTAGGAAGTGACAGGAGGCTTGGGGCACCCAAATCTTTGGCTGGACTGAACTTGCCCTCTTTGAAGGGCTCTGTTTTTCCCCCTAAAGGTGTGTGCCCCTCAGCTTCTGAAACGTGGCCTTTGCTTTGCTGTTCTCATCTGGCATCCCAAACCTCCCCCAGCTTCTGGTAGCAGTGCTCAGGCAGCTGCTGGAACCACCTGGAGCCAGAGCTGTGCCCTTTATTGCAAAAACTGCCTGAGAAACACCCAGATAGACAAGTAGGCAGTGATGTGTCCTGTGGTAGGAAAATTGGGAATGTTCCCTGTAGCTGCAGCAAGCTGGGAGCCCCCATACCCAAACCCTCACAAGCCAGTGGGCAGCTGGAGCCTCATGCTGCAGGAAGCTGGCTGCTTCCACAGCACCAGATAACTCATGAAAACGTGTGTGTCAGCTTAAATTTGCTTTGGGAAAGCGTGTTAAAAGTTAAACCTGAGTATTGCTGGCCTTAGAAAGTGAGGGAAAAGCAAAACTTCCTTGTGAGAAGTGGGGGGTGCAGTGCTGGGCTGTGGGAGGAGGGTGGCACGAAGCCCTTTCTCCACAGCCCTTGGCTGTGCTGTCTGGTACAGGCCCCATCTAGAAAAGAAAATGGTTGGAGTGGAAAAAACCCTCTTCCCAAGAATGTTGGGCTGGCTTTTAGCAGCCCAGTTGTGCTGTTGTTCTCCAAATGTTTTGTTCTGGCCTCCATCCTGTTGTGTCCTGCTGGGAACTCTCTGGGTGCATTTCCCTTCCTGTCATTCCCTCCTGTATTTCAGCATCCAGGTGTTTTGTGGGTTTATTTGTTTTTTCAGGTAAAATTCCCTGTCTCCACCTCACAGCTTCTGCCAAAGCCCCCCAGGTGCAGCATTCTGGGATCCCCTCGGGTGTGCAGGGAGCACTGGGCACGGGGTGTCAGTGGGATGCTCCTGGGACAGCATCTGGGGGCTGTTCTGCCCAGGAGGGTCTCCCAGACATGCCTTCCATGCCTTTTGGAGCTGGGGGTTGTTCCCATTGCCTGTGGGTTGAACGTTCCCTGTGGAGCTCTCTGGCTCCTCTGTGCCATGGCCTCTCTAGCATTAATAACCAACTGCTGTTCCCTTGCTGCTGGAATTTTCTATTTTGAATTAGTTTATTCCTGGCAGCAGTCTGGGGGCTGCAGGAGCTTTATCACTTGCTGCTCAGCTGGGCTTTGACCAAGTTAAATCCTGCCTTGCACCCACTGATTCCTGCAGCAGCCAGGAGCAGGAATCCTGTTGGATTTGGGGAGGGAGGGCTTTGTCACAGCAGCTGCTGAGAAAACAGACCCGGGTCAGAAGAAGCAGTGGGGGCTTCCCTTATGGAGAAATAATCCATAAGTTTAATAGCTGAGATTTTCTGGGCTCAGGGGCTGGTTTGGATGAGCCCTCCAGGCTCTCCAAGCCCTTTGCCCTTCCTGGTGGGTGCAGAAAGGATCAGGCACTGGAGGGGAAGCACAGCTCAGTTGCTGAACCAGTGGCCCAAACTGTGAAGGAAATAGGATGGTCATCCAGCAAAAAATGGTGGCCCAGTCCTATCTCTTTGTGTGTGTCCAGGGCTGTGGGGGGATGGAGAACTGAGCCTTGGCAGAGGGAAGTGCAGATGTGGAGCAGAGGGGCTGGAGAAGTGTCAGCAGAGGTGGCAAGGGGAGGTTGGTGGCCGTGATCCATCGGGGTCTCTGCTGCCCTGGCACAGCTGTGATGGTCCTGGAGGATACAGAGGGAAGAGAGGGTTCCCTGTGTCCCCTGCCAAAGCCAAGGGCTTGTTTGTGTCCAAGAGAGGATAAATCAGTGCCTGCTCTGTGATGTGCAGGTACACCATGCCCAGCACATCCAGCACTGCTCTTCTCCCTGAGAAAACACCCATTGCACCACAAACTTGCAGCCCAAGCACGTGGCTGCTTCCCCCTCTAACCCAGGAGATCTCAAGTTGTTTCTGAATCTGTGTTGATTTATTTAAAAAAAAAAAAAAAAAAAAAAAAAAGAGAGAGAGAAAAAGCCCAAAACTTACTGAGCCACCCAATTCAGCCTTGACCTGGTCTCTAACTCCTGCACCCCACTTTCCCTCCTGCCCCACAGTCTTTGGAACAGTTGTTTAAAGATTTGAAGGCAATGAGGAGGTTGCTGTGCCCAGGCTGATCCCATAACAGGTACTTCTTACAGCTAATTGCAGTGTCCCATTTACTTGCCTTAAAGGTGGAGAGAGAAACTTAGTATTTGCACTTAGCAAAACGTTGTATTAAAAGAAAAAGAAAAGACCTGTAAAGATGTGCATGTTCTGCAACTTTGTATAACAATAGCTAAAATAAATAGGTGGTTTATTAAAAAAGAAAAAAAAGGAGAAAAAACAAAAAAATATTTTTCTTTACATTCTGGTAGTAAACAGTTCTAATATTCTGTGTGTACAAAGTTCCTGTATTATATTGTAATTTGAATTTTTGTAAATAAATTTGTGCACTCTGGCTTTCACCTGTGTGCTTTTCTTACAGCCATGACCTTGTCCTTCCATCCTGCCTGTGCCAGCCTGGTGCTGGGACAATGCCAGGGAGTGCCAGGGGCCAGATCCCAGCCTGTGCCAGTGGAAACTCCCCAGGTCTCAAGGCAAAAACCCATTTGACCCTCCTGGAACAACTTAACCTGTTCCATGTGCTCCCAAGGAAAAACTGGATGGGATAGAAAATGGTTTCCAGTCACTCCTTTAAATGGAAACCAGCATGGGGGGAGGGCTGAGGGGATTTCCCCTCTTGCTGGAGTGGCGGTGAACGATGGTAAATGCAGAATCCAGCCCTGAGGGGAAAGAAGGAAATGTGTGCTGGCAGCTGGGGAGAGGGGAAGGGGGAAGAGTCCTTCCTGCAGCTCCAGAGCCCCTGCCCTGGGTGGGAGCTGCTGGCAGGAGCTGCCCTGCCTGGGTGGCACAGTCTGGTCACAGCCAGGTTTGCTCGTGCACACACAGATGTCACAGCGTGGCTGTCAGAGCTGCTCAGCATTTCCTGCACTGCCCTGATTTCTCCCTGTTTATGGTCAGGGCTGCACATCCTTCCTTCCTTCCTTCCTTTGGCCCTTGCAGGGCTCATCCCCCCATCTGATGGGGAAGGTCCCTTTAGGTAATGCCATCCCCCCCGTGCCCCTGGGCTGTGTGCCTGGGGGGAGTTGGGCAGCCCCTCCATCCCAAACTTGGCTTTTCCCAATCAGCTTTACATTTTCCAAGGCAAACAGGAGCCTGTCAGTGCCCAGCCAGGCTGTGGTGGTGCTGGGTAGGGAAGCTCTGGCTGCTCTCAGTGCAGGTGCTGGAGGTGTTGGTTGAGTTTCAGGGCTGGTTTCAGTTGTCTTGGGAGGGCTGGGGGCACATCCTGGCTCCTTTGGCCAGACGAGGGTTGGACTGAGCTTCCCTTCCCACTCTAGTCCTTTGTCTTGTCCTTTTCCACATCCCCAAGTAAAGGAGGCTGACTGCTGACCCCCACCCAAACCCCATCCCAGTGCTCTTCCCTTCCATCTGGGCCGTCCTGTGGAGGTGAAACACCTGAATCAAGAGAAAAACCTCTGAGGGCACAGCTTTGCTCCTGGCTGTGAGGGCAGCAGAGCTGGTTTGCAGGTCCTGACCCATCCAGGGGTCACCCATCCCCAGATGCCTCTGGGCTCAGTGGCCTCAGGCTGTTCTGAGCCTCTCCAGAGGTGACCCAGCCTTTACACCTCTTGGAGCCCATCATTCCCTTCCCATCATCTCCTTAACTCTCCAGAACCAGCTCAATTTTTGTCAGACAAAGGCTCCACCACCCCAAATCTCCACACTCAGGCTCTTGCCTCATTAAAAGGCTGTTGCATCCCCGAGACACCACACACCATCTTGAATCCGAATGCAGGTTTTATTTTTTAATTCATCTTTCTCCATTTGAAGCTATTTTTTTTAAGTTATACAAATGGCACTTACAAAAAAAATAATAATAATTAAAAAAAAACCAAACAAACCCAAAACTTAAATTTTCAGAGTGAGATGTTTTCAGAGAGTCACGACACCCGATAAGAAGAAACAGGAGAGATGTTGACCTAGTGTCACACGGGAGAAGCCGGGGCGGGAATTACAAGTTTGGGACGGTGACGGGGATGGGGAGGAGGTGACACGGGGAGGGGGTGACGGCCAGCGAGAGTGTGTCAAGTCACAGGGTCACACAGGGCTTCAAGACACTGGGTCCTTGGAGGGGCAGCCTGGTCCTGGGGGGATTCGTGGTGCCGGGGGGCGCGGGCAGCCCCTGGATGTGAGCGCAGGGCCGAGGTAGAGCCAGCCGGGATCCCCTGCGCCCGCCAGGGACCCCAGCCCGGAGTTGTCCCCCTGCCTGGGGACACTGCTCACTCTCCCAGCTGAATTTAGCACCAAGCTCCTGTGGAGGGAGGGGAGTCCCTCCTCATGGCTTTAAGGCTGACAAGCCTGGCCTCTGGCAGTAGGGACCGGCCCTGGTTTGGCACGGCAGCGATGCCGAGAGCACCCTTGGCGTGGGGTGGGACCAGCACTCCCCCTCTCCAGGGGGGCCCCACGCGGGAAAAGGCTCCTTGGTGTGTTTGTAGGGAGCAGATACCGGCCCTGGGAAGGCCCCAAAGGATAAAGTGCCTTTCAACACCCTAAGGAACACGCAGCATCACCCATTACAGACAGCGTTAAACTCTAATGCAGACCTAGTACAGACAACAGCTGGTCACACAGTGCCATGGAGAGCATATATAAATAGAGACTAACAAAAATACTGTTTTGGTCTTTTTTTTTCTTTTTTCCTTTTCCAGTAGGGTTGCAATTCATGAGAGCCCAGCCCAGGTGCCCTGGGGGTGGTGGGACCGGGAGCTGCCCCCTCAGGGTGCCTGCAGGAGCAGGCGCTTCCTAATTCAGCATTAGGTGTTCAGTGATTCGCTTCACTGTTCCAGTATTTTACGAGAGAGAAAAAAACAACATCAAAGGTACTGAGCAAATATCACTGTGCAAAGTTTGCTAAGGAACTTTTCTATTCTGTAAACCAAAATCTGCAGTTTATGCTTCCAGCCACTGCCCTGGGGAGATCACATCAGCCAGCCCGGCTCCTGCCAGGAGCAAAGCCCACGGGAGATGGGCTGGGTGGAGCCCCCACCCTGGCAGGGCTGGCTCTGTGTCCCCCCACGCCCTCCCCTCCAGGCACAGCAGCAGGACCAGCCTCGGGGCAGGCTGGACCCACCATCAGGGTCTGGGGTGCTCCTCCAGAGCCAGAACCACAAGGAGGGGTGAAGGGTCAGGAGGAGCACGGGGCTCCATGAGATGAAAGGCTGAGGCTTTCCAGACAGGATCACCCTAAAGAATCATTTCCAGGTGTTTGGGGAGGGGCAGCTTGCTGGCCCTTCCACAGGGATGCTGTGATATGTAAGGTCACCTCTGACAGCTCAGCTGAGGATGAACCTGCCCCGCAGTCCAGGAGGGGAGAGAAGCTGCTGGGACCAGGCAGCTGAGCCAGCTGAGCCCAGCACCATCACTCCACCCCCGACTGGAGCAGGGCAGGACAGGACAGATGCTCCAGGGGACACTGGCAGCACAGTCTGAGGCTGTGCCAGTGCTGATATGGCAGAAGTGAGCACAGAGGTGATCTTATTCCCTTTTTTAAATCGAGGAGAGGAAAATAAACTACCTAAGGTAATGCTCAGGGCCAGGAGGGGGATACGGCCGTTTCCAAGCCCAGCAAACCTGGAGGGAGGCAGGGATGGGGGGATAGAGACAGACCCCTCTACAAAGCTATAGGCAGGCAGCCCCACCACTTTTCCAGTTCTTACAGGGATTTACGGAGATCCACCTCCCACATAACGCACCAACTCTACGGCAGGAGGGAAGGGCAAGCCAGTCTGAAAATCCTGTTACAGAGAGGAGAAACAGAACCCAAAGGAAAAGAGGACAGGAAGGGAAAGAGAAGTTGGCAACGGGAGGTACCCTAAAGTGCATTAATATTCCCAGAGGGTGGAGGCGTCGATGGTGTCGGCCGATGCCTTGAGCACCCCGGCGTGGTCGCCCTTCAGGTATTTGCCATTGATTTTGATGGCCACTTTGTTATAGTCGCAGAACTCAAAAAAGAAGTCCACGGGGGTGTCGCTGCTGCTGGTGACGGACGACTCGTTCCCCACCATCCAGTACTTCCCAGTGGTATCTGCAGGACAGGGGGGCACAGCGGCCTCGTGAGCCACCACGGGAAGCCCAAAGGCCACCAGGCCCCAGCCCGCAGCTACCCCGGGGACTCACCCTTGATGTTGTAGGCGCCGTCGTTGAACTCCAGCTGGAAGACGTCGTAGGAGGAGCGGTTGGAGTCCAGGGTGCCGGTGACCTTGCGGCAGCCGATGAAGCCGTGCTCGCCGCGCAGGACGATGATGGGCCTGTTGATCAGCTTCATCACGAAGTGCTCCGTCTCACCTGGGCCGAGGGGACAGCAGGGGCTGTGAGAGCAGCCAGGGGGACACACAGCCAGGCCCCAAAGCTGGCAGGCAGCGGTGAGGAGCAGGGGCTGTGCTCCATTTCTCACCCACCCCATCTGTCCCCCCATGTCACAGCACTAAGAACTTATTGCCTGAGCATCACTTGGAAGAAGAGCTGGCTCTGGGGGGACTTCTTTCATCCCCTCTGCCCTGGTGTGGGGTCCCCAAGGGTCCCTTACCCGCTGTCTCCATGGAGGCTGCCAGCTGCCCGTTCTTCTTTGCTGTCACGTACTTGCCGTTGGCAGCTTTCAGGGTGATGCGTTTGTCGCACCACTCGATGTCAAAGTAGCAGCTGGCGTTCCTGTGGGGCAGAGAGCACAGTCAGCAGGGTGTGCTGCAGGGGGGCCCTGCCACTGCCACCCTGCTGGCTTGGAAAGGGCCACGGCCAGGTCAGGACAGCCTGATTCGATCTGTTTTTGCAGGATGAACTGTGCTGTGCTGGCCGTCCCACTGGGAAGCCCTCGCCCTGTGGGCAGCAGGCAGGCAGGCAGCCAAAGGCACTTTTGGGGTTTCTGCCTGGCTCTCAGGGTTGAACTGCAGGGCAGAGCATTTCCACAGCCCCAGGATTATGTGGCCCCAGGGACTTCCAGAGCATCGCGGGCGGCAAGCCCCGGCCCATCCCTGGCTTTCCCAAAAGGCACCGCCTCTGCTGGGAAGAGTTTGGGATGAGCACCCAAGCTGGAAACCCCCCCTGGAATTCCCCTGGGAGATGCAGAGGGTGCTCTGAAGCCCAGGCAGTGCCCTGAGGTGCCGGGGACAGGGGACTCACTTTGTGGAGGCTGTGGACTGGATGCCCCCGTTGGAGGTGAGGGTCCAGTACTTCCCAGTGTAGGTCCTGAAAGCGCATTTCTTGGTGTCCTTGTTGATCTCCAGCTGGTAGGTCTCCTGGTCACCCTCCTCATCCTGGTTGGCTGAAAGGTCCATCCCTACAGAGCAGAGACAGATGGAGATGGGATCACAACCTGCCTGCAGCAGGCCCAGGGGCAGGGCAGCCCAGGAAAGCCAACTGGGAGGGGCTCCTGCTTCCTGGGTGAGCTTTGGTGGCTCCCAAATCCCTCCCACGGATCTCCCCTCTGGCATTTGGGGTTCAAACTCAGGTTTTTAATTGGTTTTTTGGTGTTGAGGTCCTAAACGAGGGGCAGGCAGCTATGAGCTTCCACTCCTGACTCAGCAGCTCCATCACAATGAAGCAAAGATCAATGCAGATATTTTATAAAGCAAAGGGCTGCAGTTTTTCCCAAAGGTGACAGCCAGGTTACTCAGCCCATTAGCAGAGGCCAATGCAGCACCCATGAATCCCAGCTCGTGGCATGTCTAAGGACCATGGCCATGTTTTTCATCCACAATTGTCACATCCCACAGGGGCAGTGAGGTGTGCAGGGACAGGAGGCTCAGGAAAGCCCTGGGGCAGCCAAGCCTTTCCCTGACTCTCCAAAATCATCAGCACCAGCCTGTCCCCCAGCTCTGCCAGCCAGGATGGCCCATCCCTGTGCCCAAGGGGCCAGAGACAGCATTTCCAGGGGTGGATGCAGCTGGTCCTGGGGCCACTGCCAGCCACGTGTGCATCCACCTCAGCAATCCTGCTTAGTCAGGGCTAGCGGGGCCAAAACTGCTCCAGAGCTCTCCAGCTCAGTGGATTCCAGCCTAAAAATACTTTGGGGATGTGAGCCACAAGCTGCAGCCAAAGCTGGGTTTTGGGGAGGGAGCTGGGGTGCAGAGCTCAGCCCCACTACTGAGCTGAGTGAAATGGGAGTTTAGTGGGACTGGATGAGTTTTCCAGAGCCAAACACACCTGCATCCCTCCCTGCTGCATGAGTGCAAAGGGTTCAAGCCCACATTCTGTCTAGTTCTGGTCCTCTCACTAAAGTAGAGACACAGAGGTGCTGGAGCATGTCCAGAGAAGGGAAACAGAGCTGGGGAAGGCTCTGGAGCACAAGTCTGGTGAGGAGCAGCTGAGGGAGGTGGGGGCTGGCCCCGTGTGCAGCCCCTCACACCTCCACGAGGCACCCCTGTTTCCCAGCTGCTGGGATTTCAGGCAGTGCTGCAGAGTCACTGGAAGGGCTTCAGGGACTGCAGGCCTGGTGGCCCCAGGAGGTCCCAGCAGCTGCACCCAGCTGTCCTGCAGACACAGCTCCCTGGGGCTCCACACCACCCACCCCTGTCTCCAATCAGGCCCCATCCCAACCCCCAGGAGCAGCCTCTGCTTTGCAGATCCATCTCCCACCTTTCCCAAAGGGATCAGGCTTTGAAGGCTTCACTTTGTTGGCCATAATCTCATCTCCCACATCCCAGCTGTGGCTTCTACCTGTTCACAGCACCCCCAACTCACCAGGCACCCTCTGCAGCTCCCATCCCTGGCAGTGCTCAGGGCCAGGCTGGATGGGGCTTGGAACAACCCGGTCTAGTGGAAGCTGTCCCTGCCCAACCTCCCAACCCAACCCTTCTGTGATTCCATGGCTGTCCTGATGGACACACAGCCACCCCGGAGCTTCACTCCCCACCCAGGGTGTTTGGGCCATGCAGGGGGCAGTGGGTGCTGATGGCCACCAGCCCAGCCCCCCTGGCCACGGCCTCAGCTGCCGGGGCCATCCCGCAGGCGCTGCCTCCCAGCCCTGCCGGGGGCTGAGCCAGTGCTTCTGGAACATTTGGTTTTGATTTGGCATCCCGGTGTCAGGCAGCTCCAGCCCCAATGCAGAGCTGTAAAAGGGGGAGACAGGGGCTCTGTGGGGGCTCACGGAGAGGCTGGGCTGTGGGGAGTGACCCTGGGGGACACAGCCCTTCCCTCAATGCTGGCAGCACCCCGGGCCCCCCGACCTTGTGCGAGCTGGGGGTGCCTGTGGTGTGAGGGGAGGAGTGGGGGTGGTGCTTCCCCTCGCTGACTCTTCTGGGAAGAACTCCCTGACCTGCAGGGGCCAGGCAGAGCCAGGGGGATGCTGTGTGTGCCGCAGAGCAGAGCTGGAGACGCGACAGGGAGTGCCAGCAGCCTCCAACACCCCTGTCCCCAGAGACCCCGGCAGGGAGCACAGCGCACACAGCAGCCTCCCCCACCTCTCTGCCAGCCCATTTTCCACACTCGCCCTGCACGGAGCTTTGGCTTTCCCCCTGCCTGGAAGGGCCCAGGGAGGGTCTCCCACCGCCCCCTCCCCAAAAGCAGCGTGGGTTGGGTTACACCGACTCAGCACAAAGGAATGCGGCTGGGGCAGGAGGAGCCTTCAAAGGGCTGGAGCCGGGCGGGATGGGGGAAACTGCAGCAGTAGCGGGCCTGCAGCCCCTGGTGGGTCCCTCCGATGTCCCGGGGTGCAGGACAGGCTGTCGCCAAGCCACCCCCCTGCTGTGGCAGCCCAGGGCTGTGGCTGGGAGCCGCGGCCGCTCTCCCGCAGCGCCCGGCCCGGCCGCTCCCACTGCAATCACGGATTAATTAACGCTCTTGGTAAATTTACAGTCTGCAGCTGGCACTGCTCTTCCTGACCTTGACGAAGCTGCTAATTACAGCTGGAGGCAGGAGGGGGGCGAGCACACGGCGGCTCTTTGGGAGGGGGGTGGAGATACACCCGCACACCCCAAAATTCCTGCCGTGGGATTCCTCCGGCTCTGTCTGCAGCTCGGGTGTGCCACAGGGATCTTGGGGAGAACGCAGAGGTTGGGAGGGCCGAGGGATGCTGTCACCCCAGGGTTTCCTAATGCTGACTCCCTGGGATTGAGGTGCTCAGAGGGCTGCAAAGGGCTCCCCAAGTGCTCAGCTCTGAGGTTTCCAGGCTCGTGGGTTGATGCTGGAGCTGCTCTCCAGCCATGACTGGGGTGGGCCAGGAGGCCCGTGGCCATCCCAGAGCAGGCACAGCCTTCCTGTACCTCCTACAGAGCCGGGCTTCTCCCTCCGAAGGAGCGGAGTTTGCTGTGGCTCTGCTGACCTGCACAGCACGGGGGAGTGCAGACCCAGCGTGGGGGCGTTCAGGGCATGTAGAAAACTTTCCCTCTGCACTCAGCTGGCACAGAGTATCTCCCCTGAGCCCTGCTGGGATGCTGAGAGAGCCTGCGGGCTGAGCTCCGTGGAGAGCAGCACCTTTCCCATCTCCCAGCCCTCCTTCCAAAAATGCCACAGTGCTGGCTGAAAACACCCGAGCCCAGATTGCCTGGATTGCTCCACGGGAGTGCCGGCAGCTCCCTGCAGAGCCCTCCGGGCAGCCGGGCAGGATTTCAGGACTGCGATGCTGCTGCCAGCCCAGGTCGGGTCTGGGCTCCCCGTGGGCTCTGGCACCGCCACCCCGCGCTCACCCACACGTGCTCAGAGACTCCTGCAGCGCCTCCCTGCCCCGCAGCGGGGCTCACGCTGCACCCCTGCCGAAATCCAAACAGGTTTTTGTCTAAATCCAACAGCCCGGAGCGCGGGGAACCAGCAGCTCCTCTGCTGAGGGTGCAGCTCTGCAAAGGGCTCACGGGTAGGGGTGAAACGTGAATTTCCTGAAAAACCCACCCCCCCTTCCCTGTGGATTTCCTGTGGCTTTGTGGTATCCCCCAAGTGTCAACAGGCCACTTGGCAGCTCCGGATGAAAATCGACATCCAAGCCTGCGTGCCCCCTGCCCTGGAGCCGCATCTTCCCGCCTGCCGTGGCCCCGAGATGAGCTGGGGGGGTCCGGGCCCCAGGGCAGAGCCCCCCACCGCCAGCACGGCACGTCCAGGCGCGCTCCCTTCCCCGCTGCGCTGGCTCGCCCTCCTCCCCAGCTCCTGGAATTCCTCCCTCCCGGCCCAGCCCACCCTCTCCCCACGCGGGTGGGGGCAGGGGCGCAGCTCTGCGGGCGGGGGCTGGCCGGGGAGCAGCGGGGGGATCGCCAGCGCTCTGCCCCCGGGACCCCCGCGCCCACAAAGGGCCCTTTGTTGGCGCAGCCGGGCCAGAAAGGAGCCTTTGAGCGGGGAGGAGGCTGCTGGGGCCGGCAGCACCCGGCTCCGCGCCCTTTGGGGTGCCCACGGGAGATGGGAACGCGCAGGGAACGCGGGGATCCCGTCCTGCCGGGGCTGGAG
Source organism: Cettia cetti (assembly GCA_013401135.1). Taxonomy (NCBI): domain Eukaryota; kingdom Metazoa; phylum Chordata; class Aves; order Passeriformes; family Sylviidae; genus Cettia; species Cettia cetti. The sequence goes on along the minus strand of VZUI01030094.1, from coordinate 3,195 downwards.
GCAGGAGCGGGGTGCCAGGGACACCCGCAGGGCTGGCAGCCCCCCCCCCGCTGCCCCGGGGGTGTTTGTGTCGCTGTCCCCGTGTGCAGGGGATGCTGACACCGGCCTGCGAGGAGCCTCCGAGCCGGGAGCTGACTTGGCACTGGTGGGACAACGCCGTTCCAAAGCTGGATCCCAGCCAAGGGAACCACGGAACAACCCCAGGGACCCGGCCCTGCTCTTCCCACGGGGCAGAGGGGCGACAGCCACTGCCAGCCCTGCTCCCTGCTCGCCTCCACACTGGAACGAGCTGCCTTTTCCCACGGGGCCGTGCCACAGCCACTCCCGGCCGTGTCCCCCATCCCCAGTGGCCACGGGAGCGTCTGCCAGCAGCACGGCGTTATCAGCCCGGCGGGGGAAAGGAGCTGTCTGGAGCCGCTTCCTCCGACGGCTGTTTCTGCTGCCTTCCCGGTAACCTTGGGACACGGCCCGTCCACACTGAGCCCCAGCAAGCGGCGGCTCCCAGGCTTTCACTGCCACCGGGGAGGATAAACCGGGTGGAAACGGCTTCTGCAGCCAAAAGGGACTCGAGCGAGGATGTGCAGCCCCAGCGCGGCCCTTCCCGCTGTATTTTGCTTGGAAAGGGGCCGGGCACAGCCCTGAGCCCTCTGTTGCTGGGGAGATTTGTTCCCCCCCTTCCCGCTCCCCCATCCCTTCCCAATTAGACAAAGCCGCAGGGTGGGCCGGCAGCGTTCCCACCCGCTCCATGGGGTCCCCCGCCACCACGGGGTCCCCCCACCGCCACCGCTCCGTCCCTCACATCTCCCCCCACATCTGGTTTCCCCATCTCTGGTGACAAAGGGCTGCAGCAGCCCTTCCCCCACGGCGCTGCGGCAGCCTCCCGCCATCGCCATCCTCTCCTCCTCTTCCCGAATCCCCGCGCCCGGGAAAACAATCCCCCCTGCCCATCTCGGCAGATTTTATTATTTAAATTTTTAATGGGCTGCTTTGCGGGATTTGCCCGCGGACAGGAGAAAAGCGGGGAGTTCCCCGCACGGAGCTGCCCGGGCAGGGATCAGGGTTAAGGATCGACCTCGAAATGTAACACAGACACACAAAAAAAAATCCCCGCTGTTCCTCCGGGCCTTGCTACGTGCTCGCACCCATCCCACGCGCGGCGTGCGCCGGCCTGACCCGGCGCGCCGGCGCTGAGCCCCGGGGCACGCAGAGCACGGAGCGGGGACCCCCCCGGCTGCCAGCACGGAGCCCCCCGGTGCGGGGCTGGGATGCTCGGCGGCCACGTGTCCGGGGAGCTCTGAATGTGACCGGGTCCCCGAGGCGGGCGGCACCGGGACGGTGCTGCGGGTGCCGAGGGACGGCTGCCTTTGGGGGGGGATGCAGGATGCGGGAGTTTTGGCAAAGCTCTTTATGTAAGGCTGCTGCCCAGCCCCCCACCCATGGGAATTTGGGCCTCCCGGGGGCAGCCGGAGCCCCCGGGGGGAGCCGCAGCCTCCCCGCTCCGCTGGGCGAGCGGCTCAGCCGTGCTGGGCGAGGGGGAGATCGCTGGAGGCTTTGTTGGGCGAACAATGAGCTCCGAAGGAAGGAAGGCGAGGGGTTCAGCCCTGCCTCCTGCACGGCGAGGGCAGGCTCCATCGCCCCCTCCCAGCCCCCCTCCCTGCCCACCCCTGCACCCCAAGGCAGGCCCCTCGCCACCCCTGCCCCCCCCCCCGGCGCCCTGCAGAGGCGAGGGTGCGGGATGGGGGTGCCGGAGGGACGGGGGCCCCCAGAGAGGCGATGCTGAAGGGATGCGGGGGGGGGGAAGGGATGCGGGGGGGTGGTGATGGGGATTTGGGGGAGGGACCGCGGGGAGCGGTGCTGAGGGGTGCCCGGGGGCGATGGTGGCTTCAGGGCAGGGCTGTGAGAAGGGGTTTGAGCAGGGGAAGAGGCCGCTTCGGAGGCGATGGCAGAGGGATGCGGGGGGCACCCCGTGGGGTGGCTGCTGCAGGAAGGCAGCGGGGGTCGGGGAATTCGGGGGGCAGCGCTGCGGGGGGGCCGCTCCGAGGCGGCGGTTCCGAGGTGATGCAGGGGAAGCGATGCCGGAGGGATGCAGGGGCTGCTCGGGGCAGGCGATTCCCGAGGGAAGCTGATACCCGAGGGATCCAGGGGCTGCTCGGGGCAGGCGATTCCCGAGGGATGCAGGAGCGCACCCCGAGGCGCTTACAGCCCCGGGACTCAGGGCGGCCGAGATGCCCCGTTCCCCGCACCCGCGGCCCCCATCCCCTCGTACCTTGCCGGGTGGAGACATTCCTATCGTTGCCGGCTCGCAGCACGACCTGCGGGCAGCTCTGCTCCAGCGCGAAGAGCTCGTCCTTGCCCACCTTGGCGCTCTTGCCCGCCTTGAGGGTGCCGCTGGGCCCCGAGGGGGCCAGGTAGCGGCCCTCCCCGTCGCGAAAGGCCACCTTTCCGCAGCGGAATTCCAGCGTGAAGGCGGTGCCGGGCTCGGCGGCGGGGACCAGGCGGCCGTCGCTGCGGAGCAGGCGGTGGTCGCAGCTCTGCAGGCTGTACCGCTGCTCCACGAACAGGAGGGTGATGAGCGCGTCCACGCCCCACGGCACGTCGCGGTCCACGGCCAGCTCGTCGCGGCGGGGCCCCAGGTGCGCGTAGCGCTTGCGGGCCAGGCTGTAGAGGTTGGCCTGGGGGTGCATGGCCAGGTGCACGCTCCACTTCTCGGCGGCAGAGACGGCGGGGGCGAAGCAGGACAGGCGGTCCTCGGTGCCGCCGAAGAAGCGGCGGTGGGGCTCGGACTGCAGCGACCACCGCCCGTCGCCGTGGGCCAGCACCAGGAACCGGCAGTCGGGGCCCGGCTCCTCGCTGTCGCAGCTCACCCGCCCGTCCTTGTCGGCCGCCAGGTACCGGCCCAGGTGGCTCTTGAGCAGGACCGCGCTGGAGTCCTCCCCGTCCTGCTCCAGCGTCCAGATCTGCTTCTTCTTCATGCTGGCGGCCGAGGCGTTCACCTTGAAGCCGAACGCCTCCGCCGTCAGGTACCGGTTGCTGCAGTTGATCAGCCCGAACTGGATCTGCACCGGTTCCGCCGTCCCGTTCGCCGTCATCCTGCCCCGCCGCCGACCGACACCGAGCGACAGACACCGAGCGAACGACACCGCCCGCCGCCGCCGCGCCCGCCCCGCCGCCGCCGCCTTTATAGCGCCGCGGCCG
>VZUI01030079.1:0-61263 GCA_013401135.1 Cettia cetti | reverse complement strand
GCCCCCGGGCCGGCCCGCACCACCTGTTGCCGGTGGGCCCGAGCGGGGGCTGGAGGCCGTGGCGGCCGGGGGGGCGGGCGGTGCCGGGGTCCCGGCTCGGGGCTGTGCGGCGGCCGGGGTGCCTTGCCTGGGGCTTTGGGGGGACCTGGGGGCTGCGGGCGCCCCGCTCGTCCCCCAGCCCGGACACCCGCACAGCCGGAGGGGTTTTAACGGGCTTGCGGGTGGTGCAGCAGCCGGTGGGGACGCGGAGGCTCCGTGACTGCCCGCGTTAGGCTGCAGTGCCTGACCTGCCTTCGCCCCGCGCCCGGTGCGGAGAGATCGTAGCTCCCGGGTCCTGCTGCGGGCAGGGGAGCCCCGCTCAGGGCACCGCCGAGTGCCGGCTCCGGGCTGGAGCGCGGCAGAGCCCCAGCACCCCGGGCTGCCTGTCCTTCAGGTCTTCGCTCTCACCTCCAGCTTAGACATCCGTGCTGGGGCTGAGCAGGGTTTTATGCAGAGTTTCTCAAGCTTCTGCGAGTTTGCCCTTTAAAATCAGTTGGCTGGCTCTTATCCTGGGGTGTTGAACATCCTGAGGCTGTTGCATCCCAGTGTCTCCTCAAGACCCCTGGATTTTGCTGCATGTCAGCTCAGCTGCAATTGAAGCATCTCAGCCTCCAGGTCCTGGATGGGATAGAAAAAGCTCTCTGTACATGCCAGCCTCTCCATTTACTGAGCTCTCTCCTCTCCTGCTCCTGCTCCCTCCAAGCACCGGAAACAACTGTTCAGGGTGATCATCTGTGGGCCTGTTGGAGGAGATGGGATAATGTGAACGTTGTGTTTGAAATGTCATACTGTTTCCTCTAAGCATTTTTTCAGCTGTGAATCTCACTGAAGCTTGGTGCTCCATAGGCCTGCAGGCCCAGGATTTGGCTGGGTGGGTTCTCATGGTTGGACAGAAGATTGTCTGGGAATTGCTCACTGCACGTGGCCTGGGGCACTGGTGCAGGACAGTGCAGCACTGCTGTGGGTCAGTCAAGAGCTGATGGAGCCTGGGAGATGTGATTGGGAGGAGCCAAGGTGGGGGTGAGGGGCGCATATCCCAGACTGTGGCTCTTGTAGCTCTGAGTGCAGAGATCTTGGCACGCTTTGCACGTTGTCACCTGGGACTCAGAGGGATTTCTGCTTTGGGGCTGTGCTCTTCCCTAAACTGGAGCAGACCTGCAGTGACAGACTGGCTGCCTGTGACTCTTAGAGTCTGCTAGTGGCTTTTGTCTTGCCATTTTTTGAGATCCTGCTGAACAGCCTGGCTTGTCCCCCTGAGTGCACCAGAGCAGGGCTGAGCTCTGCCTGAGCATAACCTGTCCAAGGCATGATTCAAATTACCCTGATTTTTTGTATATGGGGATAGTAACTCGTTTCAAGTTGCATCAGCTTCTGTTTGTGTCCAAGGCTTTAACAGTTGAAGGCAGAAGGCAAGACCCAACATTGCTCCCTTCCTTGGGAGGGGTTGAATGGCTGGAGAGCCCTTTGAAGGTTTGATGTGACTGGCTGGGTTTGCTAAGCCTGACTGCTTTGGCAGGAGGGAGAGCAGCCTCCTCCAGCCTGATGACTTGGTACATAAGGGAACTGGAGGTGTGGGCCAGGCACGGTGCCTCCTGAATCAGAATAAATCTTGGAAAACAACCCAAAAGTGCTAAAGTCGCACGTAAAAAAGGTCGGGCATCATGCCCAGCCTCAGAGCTGTCTCATGGTGGTGGAAGGGCTGAGTGACCCCACAGAGGAGCCTGGATTCCTTCAGCAGATGCACGGATTTCCCCTCACTCTCCTGGCTTGCTCCCCCCTTATCTTTGCTCTGGGCACCCTTTATCTTTGCTTGGAATTCCGCTGGCTTTGCAGAGGCAAGAGGCCACGGCCCTGGTGTTCCCTCAGCCAACTGAGTGCAGTTGGCTTTAACTCGTGGAAAACACTCTGCTCTCCTCTCTCCCGGAGGTTTTGTGGGAACTTTTCAAGTTTGCCCTGGTTGCATGTGAGATCTAGAGAGAGACTCAGCCTGTGCTGTGTGTCCATGGTCGTTCTGATCCCTGCTGGTGGAAACATCATCTGCTCCTAGGTGGAGAAATGCGGCTTTCCTTCCATCTTCCCGCTTCATCTGAATCCAGGCTTGGTTTTGTCTGGCTTCATTCTGACCCTTCTTATGAGAGGGGGAGCGCCTCCTCCTGGGGAGGACCAGACCCTGTGGCATTTCTCCAAGTGAGGGTTTTTATGAAGCAGAGGGAAGCTCGAGTAAGGGACTGTGGCTGCCTGCGGTCAGAGGAGGCAGATTTGGAAAGCCCAGTGTGCCAGCCCAGTGTCCTGCCACCATGGCCCTCTCCCAGTGCCCAGAGCTGGGGAGAACCTTGTGAGCTCCTGAGTTGCTGGAACTTGGGGCTCTGAGCAAGGTCACACTCAATGCAGCCTTTGGTGGGAAAGCTGCTTATGCGGGTGGGACAGGTGAGTCAGTGGCTTCCTCCTCATTTTCCGTCATAATCCCACTCTCTGGAGCGAAGTGAGCTGTCTCCCTGCTCCCTGGAAGGAGGGATATGCATCTGCCTGTGGTTGCCTCAACCTTGCTGGTTGCTGTTGGAGCCTTCCTGAGAGGCTCCCTCCTCTCCAGACCAGAGTCACCAAGCTGGGCAGGGAGGAGAAGGCTGTGCCGAGTTTCTGTCACATTTGCTGTGTGGAGTGTTGACGCTTGCCTTGCATTTAGCAATGGCAGCTGAGGAAGCCAAGAGAGGCAGAAGAGCTGCTGCCTGTTCATGAGAAACATTTAACTCTTGCCCTCACAGCTCCCTTCCCCGTGTGCTGGCAGCTCTCAGGTTGGCTGATAGGAAATGCCAGTGGTGTTCCCAAAATTCGTTTGTGTTCAGTTGCTTAAAAGATGAGAGGGTTTTTGTGTGCCATTTCCTCTTGCTCTGGAAGAAAAAAAAAAAATGCTGGTGCCCTAGTGCCTGGGCAGAAGGGAGAAGGGGGAGCCCTGGCAAGGAAATAGGATCCAGAGAAATGTGTCACCAGCAGAAAGAGCAATTGTTTTCCTGCATTTCCATGGCAGAGCCTTGTCCTGTTCAGGCAGCCTGTGTTTGACAGCCAAGATAATACATTTATATTGATGTAATTAGCGGGACGTGGAGTTTGCTGAATGGCTCGGGGGCAGCCTGCTTTTCAGACTAACTCCAGCAAATAGATCAGGGAGGATTGGAAAGCTGCCGTGGGTTGCTGGAATTGGCCCGTTGGGTTTCTGGAGGTTGAATACATAACTGCTGATATTTCCTATTGTGCTGTACCCTGCCTATTTGAAAAGAAAATAACTCAAGGGAACATGGGGCTATTTTTGCCAGCTTGAGATGATCAAGTTTGATTTCTAAAAACTGAAGCTGAGTCTTTAGGCTTGCACATTAAAACCAGTATTGGAACCATATCTCTGTTCCTCCACAAATGTGTGCCTCCACACTTTGCCAACGGTGTAAACTCTAATGAGTGTTCATAAAAAAAGAAAGAGCTTTTCTGTTCCTGCAGTGCAGCCCCTTTTGTAGGAAATGCTGTGGGCTCGAGCAGGCTCAGCACCAGGGATGGTGACAGTGACATTGTGTCAGGGGACTGAGCTGGTGTCCTGCTCCAGCCCTGGCATGAGCAGCCTTTGCCAAACCTCAGGGTTATCAGTGCATTCTCAGTTTGGTGAAATAGAGACAAAGACCTTACAAAGAACCTGTTGTCCCCTCCAGTGATGCTGCCCAGCTGCATTTCTAATGTGATGCTTCCAGTGGCACCGGTTTCCCCTTCAGCATCTTGTTCCCAGTCCCAGCCCAGGTGATTTCAGTTAACTGAGGATATCACAGGCAGCTTCCCAACTTATGTCATCCTGTTCCTGTAGAAAAAAGGTTTGCAGAGAAAGTTACTCAGGGACAACTTTGCTGGCAGCTAATCGCCTGTGTGTGTGCTGGGCCATGGAATTTGGAGCACAGCACCAGGGTCCTTGTGTGCTGGGCTCTGTCCTCTCCTGTGGCCATCCACAATCCACACAGGCTGCAGCTCTGGAGTGGTCAAGGTCTTGCTTTCAAGCTTGCCCCCGTGTCAGTCTGCTTCCAGCAGACTCTGGCCAGCAGGCAGAGCTTGGGAAGTTCTTGGAATTCCAGCCCAGCCCAGCAGGTCTGTGCTGAGCTGTTTCCATTCTTATCCCATGGTATGTGCAAGGATAATGATGTGATGTGGCGCTTGGGGGGTGCTCTGTCCACTGCTGTTGGCCTCACTCCCTCATTAGCTCTCCTGTCTCTCCCACCTTTCCAGTGCAGGAGCAGCTCAGTGAGTGCCTTAGGGGTGCTGTGGGCCTGGAATTCCTCATGTAGCTGCGTGGACCCTTAGGCTAAAAGGATCAGGGTGATCTTTTTGTACCTGAAGGGTTCCTGAATCAGTCCCTTATTTACTCATTACTGGTCCCCAGTGGTGTCCTTTGCCTATTCCATACACCCTCCCTCTGCTGCTCTGATTCCCTTAGCAGCACATTTCCAGGTGTTTACCACAGGGCACCTTTTCCTCACTGCCTGGAATTGTCAGTGGTGGGGAGTGCTGGAAGTGCTCTTTGTTAGTTCACCATCACCTACCCCAGGGGTGTCATTCTGCATCTGATGGTGTGACTGTGGGGATGGTGAGCAAGGTCAGGGGGCAGAATGGGGTCTCTTGCTCTGCCATGTTCCTAAAGAGGCTCACTGATCACATGGTGCCAGCTGAATTCTTATTTTTGTCCTCCCTCCCCAAACTAAAATAGAGGAAGAGTATCCTGGATAGCCAGACACTTATGGACTAGGGTTCTTGTTACCTCCATCTTCTGAAAGCCCATCCCAAAGGAGACAGCACTTTCCCAAAGCAGGAATTTCATTAAAACAGGTTGTTTTGAGAGCAGAGAGTATGAAGGAGGAAGGGGAAATATCTCGGAGGAGGGAGGTTTGCCGAGGCAACTACTCAAACGTCATGGCTTCTGGGGGTGGGGTGGGCATGTTTGGCATAATCAGAGGAATTTGTACTTCAGAATCTCCAGGAGATGTAGCTGCTAATGATGTCCTGGCTATGCAGAGTAATTAACATCTGTTTCTGTATTTGAACATTCAGGCAGTGTGCCCCGCCAGACATCGCTGCGTTCCCATCCGGCCCCTGGGGAGATCCTGCCCTGTTGCTAATTGTCGAGAGCTGTCCAGAGTCCTCCTCCATCCCATCCTGCAGTGCTCCCGAGCTGTGGCGTTCCCTGCTCTGATGACAGCTCGCTCCAGCATGCTGAGCAGCGCCTGCCAGCAGGGAGCAAGGCCGGTGGTGGGCACGGAACTATAAAGTCACAGCCAAAGGTTCTGAGAGCACAAGTGAAGAGTGAGCTGACCAAAAGCTGTCTCCAGGTGGGACCAAGCTCCAGCTGGATGTCTGGGAAGCACAGAGCCTTCTGCGAGCTGGAGTTCAAGGGGATGCTGATTGAGGGACCAAAAATGTGAGGTTGGTTGTCTCTGCTGGTGCCATGCTGATGGGCCTGGAGTCTCAGCAGTCATTTATTCTAACGTGCCTGTTTTCGCTCTCTGTCCAGCAGCTTGGGACAGCAGCTGCTCCTTCCAGGCCTGGTGTGCTCCCAGTGCTCGGTGCAGGGGCCTTCTAGCATGCTCCTCCAGCCAGGCCACTCAGCGGGTGCCAGCAGCGGCTGCTCGGGACCAGGGACACCAGGCTGACCCTACATCGACTGCTGCTGGACCTGCCAAGCAGGAACTGTGTTGGGTGAGAGGCTTTTCTGACTCAGCTGATGCTGGGCTGGGAGGGGCTGGAAGGAAGGAGACCTTCTCTCCTCTGGTTTGTGAGCACAGTTACCCTGCTACGTGTCTCTCATGCCTCTCGTGCCTCTCGTTCTTGTCTTTCTTCCTTGTTTGAATTCCTTCTTTGAGTGTTTCCATGCTGTCTGTGTGAAGGCTGTGTGCTCAAATGCATGGGGATACCAATGTCCTCTGGTTTTCTCATGGTGAAGAAGGAACTGTGAGAGTGGAAGAGAAATTGTGGGGTTTTCCAGCACCTCACAATCTTAAGCAGTGGAAACTGCATGACTGTGCCACAGCGTGTGTTTGAGGCAGTGCAAGGGCAGGGCAATAAGTGAAGAAACTCTGCTTAGCTTTTCTGCAGTAACCACAGATCTGTGGCAGTTCTCAGCCCACTGGGACAGAGAGGTGACTGTGCTGTGCCTAATGTGGCTGGGCTCCTCTCAGCATTCAGAGCCTGGGCAGGAGGGCAGAGCCTGTGGAGGCAGGACAAGGTGATGGGAAACCAGTCTGAACTTGGACCATCAGAATACATTTGCAGCGTGTGGTGGTGTTGTCCTTGGATTCAAATGATCCAGTCTGACGTGGCCTCATCCAGGTTGGGGCCTTGGATTAATCAGATGGACACTAGTGCTTGCTGTATGTTGGCCCATCTGGTCTGGCTGGATGTTTATGGACTAGCTGGAGTCTTTATGTGTTGTTGATGTCCAGCCACAGCAGAAGGTCTTCAGGAACCTCTCATAGCTTTGGTCAGTGAAGCTGCCATGAGCACTCTGGTGTTTGAGTGGTGACTGTCACCAGGCAGGTGTTGGTCAGATCTCCACCACAGCTTGTTCTCGTGGGTGAGAGGGATGAGGTGGCATTCCTGCTCTTGGATCTGTTTTGATGCAGCCTTGGAATGTCTTCCAAAAGCTACTGCTCTTGTTCCTGTTGCCTGACCTTGCCATGTCTTAGCAAGCAGAGCCTGCTGGAGGTGAGCCTGGGGGTCTGCAGCACCGCACAAGGCTCAGGCAGCTGGATGTGTCTTTCAAGGCATGTGGGAGTGACTCCAGTAACGTGATCTCCTCTCCATCTGCCCTTGTGGTTCAGGATGCAGCCAGCAGCCCTTGGTTAAAGCTCAGCTCCCTCCCGGTGCTGGAGGTACCTCGCATGGCTGGCTGACTTTGCTCCACCATTACTCAAACAATCTGCATCGTGTTTCAGCCCTCTCAGAGTACAACCTTTTCCTCATATGACCATTGTGTTTGTTCAAGTGACTGTTCACAGAAAATATTTCTTAAGGTGTGTGTAATTGAACACATCCTACAATTCCAGCTGTACTGGTGTAGCTGAAGAGGAGCCACTTGTGATGGAGACAGTGAGCCAGTAAAACTATGGTGAGGAGATGGGGAGGGTTGTGGTGGTGTCAGGCACTGTTTTGTTTGTATCACTTCCTTGTACCAGGTGTTTTCCACACCTATAATTTCAATACAGTATAATCTCCTAACAGAGGCAATGGCATGGCTGCCACATCAGTGTGGAGAAGGATTGATGTGTTTTTCAGGGGTCACCTGGAGGTGGAGAGGGGTCAGCAGTAACGTGGTGCTTTTGCTTTAAATGATTGTGCTGAGCTGTACTTCTCTGAGCCACAGCTGTGGCTGCCGCATCCCTGGAAGTGTTCAAGGCCAGGTTGGGTGGAACTTGGAGCGGCCTGGGCTGGTGGAAGGTGGCAGGGGTGGTAGGAGATGGGCTTTAAGGTTCCCTCCAGCCCAAACCGTTGTGTCATTCTATGATTCTAGATGAGGAACTTCCTCTCTGCCCCCTGAGTCTGTCCCACCTCCTTGTTCTCTCCCTGTGCTCACAGTTCCCTGAGCTCTTGGGGAAGGCAGATGCCTCTTGTGCAGCTCTCAGAAATTCTTGTGCTTTTATGTCTTGGTTGTTTGTGATGGAAATGCCAAATGGCACCGTTGTCTGACAGGCTTCTACCACCTCTGCGCTTGCCTGAGGCACAGCCAGAGATGTGTTGGCTTAAATCTAGGCCAGTTGGTTGGAAATTGGGACGTGGTGCCTGGTGAAAGCCAGGGAAGGCCAAATGGCATTGAAATGGCAGAAGGAGACAGCCAGGTGCTGCTGCCTGTGTGACTTGAGCAGGGCACTGCAGCGAGGACTGGAGCTATCTCTAGGAAGGGATGCAACTGGATGTGTCTTGGGCAAATGATATATTTACTGTCTAATCTGTGTCAGAATTAAAGCTGCAACTGGAGTGTCTGGGGACAGTGTGCCTGGGGGACATCTCTACCTCCTGCCTCAGACTTTGCTTTCCAAGTCTGTGTCCTGAGTTTTCACCAGCTGTGAGACTGTTTCTTGCTGCAATTCTTTTCCCCTCCCTTCTGCAGTGGCCAGCCCTTCATCTGCTTATCTGTCAGCTTAGCATGATCTGAAGATACAATCCCTGCTGTCCTTTTGGGAATGACCTCGTGTTTGTGCTGTGTCTGTGCCTCTACGAATTTGGGTTGCTGAGTGATTGGGAGGAAGGAACTTCATGGGTCATCAAGTCCAGTTCCATGCTGCTGAAGACGGGCAGTCATCTCATGCAGGTCATGAACTTGTCCAGGAACTAATTGTTGAAACTCACGCTGTGCTTTTTTCCCCAGTGCTTCTGGAGCAGCTGGTCTAGAGATCTGCTCTTGGAAAGGTTAGAAACCCTCCTCACACTTCAATGTCCACTTTTCCTGGGTTGGTTTGTTATGCCTGTGTCACTGCGGAGTGTCAGCTTGCAGATGAGCTGATGACTTGCACATTTTTTTTCCTTCCCTGGTTCTCTGTAACCTTTATGTCCTGCAGCAGTTGTGGCTCTGGATGGAGGTTTGTCCTGAGAAATGTGCTGAGGGCTGTTTCGTTTTCCTGTTTGGGCAGCTTGGGTTGGCTTGGCCCCTTTGTTTCCTTGTTGTGCTTTTGAGTGTTTCAAGTGCAGGTGGAGCTGTGAGCTGCACAGTTTGTGAATGTTAGCGAGTACAGAAGAGCACTTTTTGTGCTGCTGTCATTTCTGTCTTTTTTAATGTTTGTCCTTGCTACTTGTACCATCTTGCCCCTTCAGGAGAGAGAGATGTCAGAAACATTTGAATCAAGGTGAACCTGATAAAGCAGTGTATTGAAGAACCAGTGCCTGGCTCTTACTCGTGGCTCTTATTCATGTTTATCTCTAGCTGTGAATGTGCAATAACAACAGTTCTGTTCAGCACAGGCTGGCACAGCCTCAGACAGGAAAGATCTGCTGTTTACCAAGCAACACTCTGCTATAAGTGAGAAAGAGGGGAAAAAAGTGGTTTATTGCTGCTGGGTAGCTCAGAGTGTAGTTAAACCCTTCTTTAAAAAAGAGGAAACTAGGAACACATGTGTTACTCAAGATGCGTTTTTCCTGGCAAGAGTCCCATGTGTGTGCTCTTCTTGCAAAGCATCTCTGCATATGCTCCTTCCCATTAAATCCATAGCATATTGGGAGCAGGCAGGCAAGAGCTTCCTGTTTTTATAATGCAAGTGGTCTCAGCAGGCAGTCTGTCGAGGTGATTTTTCAGCCTGACATCTTTTGTAGCTGGGGCAGCCTGTGAGCTGAGTAGGATGACAGAACTCTGCTGCAAGGATTATAAACACGGGGAGGAAAAGATCTGGAAATAAGATCTGCTGGTAAAGCTTCCCGGGATTGGATGCTGTGGCTTGTGTTGTTTTGTTCCTTCCCTGTGAGTCTCTCTGTGGCATTTCCTCGCTGCTGGTGCTGAGAGGGCCCTGCCAGCCCACCCACGCCGCGGTGACGCTCCGGAGTCACCCGCAATTGGCCGGGAATTGCGGGACACACGCGGCTCGTTGCACTTCACTGGAGCAGTGTTAATTGACTTAACAGAGCACTGGGGTCGTAGGGATTTCGTTGTGTGGGTTTTCTTAAATGTGTGTGCACTCAGGCCCTTGTTGCCATTTTCATGCTTGTTCAGAAACTGCTTTGCAGTTGTCAGTGGTGATGAGGTTTGAAGTTAACCCTTATTTTGAAAAAACCTTCCTGCTTCTCCTCTTTTTCTCGCTCCAGCTTGTGATTAAGATGCTGGTTGCCCTTTCAGGTCTGTGTAATCCCCTCTCTCAAAGTGACCAAGATAGATTTCCAGTAGTTCCCTGGATTATCTGTCACTGGTTTACAGTGTCCAGTGCAAGGGAGAAGAGGAAACTTTGTTCAGACTTTGATAGTAGTTGCTCTGTGGCTTAGCTGGCTCTGCAATACATCTCCTATCAATCTTTTACTTCAGGCTTCGGACACCTCTTCCTCTGCCTGCATACTTATGAAGAGTCAGTGCTGGGCATTAAATGCAGCTTAGCCCGACTCAGCTGCTGTGTATGAGTTTCTTCTGGGCTAAAGTTGGGCCAGAACCAGTTCCGAGGCAGCTGAAAGAAGGTAAAGACCCTCAAGCTTACCTTTGCATGTTGGTGTCTGTGGCCAGAGACATGTGCTGCTGTTCTGGACTTTGTAGCATGGAGCGTGAGATCCTGTTCTGTACTGGTCTAGGACTCCAGGTTTAATTATCTTGTTACCTCATTAATAGTCCATCTGGAAATCTGCTTCCAGACAGTTCACTTCAGCTAGTGATATCTCTGCAAGTGGTGTTCTGCTCTTATTTCTCACCAAGACCTGGAAAACAGCTCACTTAAAGCTTCCTGTCCCCTCAGTTTCCTGCAAGGCCAGAATATCTGATTCTCTTCCCTCAGCCCTTTGCCCCAGAACAAACATTTGGGTGTGTGAGTTTCACCCTTCTCTCCCTTTTCTATGTCCTCCCATCTGCAGTGCTTACACACTGCCTGTCCTCCTCGTGCCTTGCACACCTGAAGACTCCTTGGCCCTGGCAGGAAAGGCAGAGCTTTCTGAGTCACAGAGCTCCGTGCAGCTCTGTGGTGGAGCATGAAGGCTGGAAAAGCCTCCCCCATCCCAGCTGAATGTGCCAACCACTGTCCCATCCCTCTGGTTATACTCAGGCCTCAGTCTGTCCTTGGAGATGCCTCCTACCCCTCCCTGCTAGAAGCTTTGCAGGAATTGGAACTTGCTGACACCTTCATTTCCTGCCAAGACTGCAGCACTTGGGCCGGCTTGGCAGGTGAGGGCAGGGAGGAAGAGCAGCAAAACTTTGTCTTGTCCCCAGCTGTGTGCATGACACCTGCTCAGCACAGAGTGTTCCAGCTTGCTTGCTCCTGCTGCACTTGAGTCGTGGAGCTCTCGTTGGGTCGGCGTTTGCAGCTTGGGTTTCAGTGCTGGGTCTGCCTGACGTGGGTGTCTTGTTGCTTGCCTGCTCTTCCCCTGCTGCCTTGTGGAAAAAGAGAGGATTTCTCCCTTCCTCTCCTGGGGTTACTTCTTTTCTCAGGGTCATCTCAGCCTGGTGAATTGCAGCTATGCTCTTCTTGGTGCTGGTGCCTGGTTTTGCACGTCCTCAGGCCCTGTCATCCTGCCTGGAGCTGGAGGCTGGCTAGATCACACAAATGCTGGAGCTCCTTTCCCTTCCTTGGATAGCATAACACCATCAGACACTCCCCTCTGCATTCTTAGCTATCCCAACCTGCTCTGGGACTTTATAACCTTCTTAGACTGCCACGTCTCAGGCTATGCATCTTCGCAGCCCTGCACACCATTCCCTGCTTACCCTGGCCTACCTGAGCATGTGCCTCCTTCAGGGAGATCTGCTGTGCATGGAGGCAGGATTGGTGGGGGGCTAAGGTTTGGCCATTCCTTCAGAAGCAGTCTCCTCCAGCTCAATGTCCCACACAGCCCCAGCTCTTCCAGCTGCCCCGAGCTCCTTGGTGTTTAAGGGTGTGAGTCACATCCCACAGTCCCCAGAGAGGAGGCTGCTTCTCCAGGGTGTGGGCTCTGGACAGTGAGAGCTCTTCAGGAGCCCTGGTTTCTCCCTGCCAGCAGCAGCTTACATGGGACTGAGGGCAGGGAGCTCCTCCTATTTTGCTGGTGACGGTGGTACCATGTCCCAGCACATCTGGCTCCCCAGGAATGGTCATGGCTGCAAGGCTGCCAGAGCTCCAGGAGTGTTTGGGTAATGCTCTCAGGCACAGGGTGAAATTGTTGAGGAGTCCTGCTGCAGGGCCAGGAAGTGGACTTATGCTCCTTATGGGTCCCCTCAAACACAAGACACTCTGTGGACCTTAGTCAGCCCCCAGGCAGAGGAGCTCACACAGCAGAAGGAGAGGGGCTGGTACTTCAGCTTCAGTCTTAGAAGAAAGTCTCCTGCAGCTTTCTCTGGGCACAGCTCTGAGGGGTGTATTTCCCTCAGGTACATGGTGAGCCTTCTCCTGGGCCAGCTGCTGGCCCTCACCTCAGACCAGAGCTGTCTGGAGTTCAGTGTGTCTGATGGGATTTTCATTCCTGCATCTTCCCTGGAACAAGGGAGTAGCTCAGAATTGACTCAGTTTATAGGCGGGGGGAGTGGAGGAATTAATGAAGTGGCAAAATCTTGTCCCTGAGTTTCCAAGGCTGAGAACCAAGAGAGGCTGGAAAATTTAAGCAGGAGCAAAGCTGCCTCATGCCACATGGATCAATAAACGACTAGAAAAAGGAGTGTGGGGGTATCTCATCGCAAAGAGAGGCTGCTGCTTGTGGGACCAGCTGGGGTGAGTCTCCCTCACTGGTTTCCTCACTGGCTGCAGCAGCTCCAGGGATCTGTCTCTTCTTCCTGCTGTGTGCCCAAGGGAAGAACTTGGGGCTGATGCTGGGGAAGGTTGATCCTGCAACTTCCTCCATACCTTGAAACACACATGGGCTAGTTCCTCTTTTTTTTCTTTCCTTTTTTTTCTTTTTTTGCTCACTTCAGAGCCAAAACCTACTTTGAAACTGGAGGGAAGGAAAGGGGGCTGGGTAGATTCCCATCCTTCCTTGCCTGCTCTGCTGTGACACGAGAGCTGGGGCCCAAAGGGTCAGCACTGCTCACTGGCGAGGAGGAATAAGGTTATGTGGAAGCATCCAGACAGCTGCTTTGCTGTCCTGGCAGCAGGAGGAGCTCCATGAGACAGCTTTGCTGTCCTGCACACGTTGTACATGCCTGCTGCCCAGGGTCTGGTGGAGAATTTGAGGAAGGGTCTGCATCACGCACCACAGATCAGGGTAAGCGGCTGTGAGTGGTTTGGGGGGTGGCAAGATCAAATGTGGTTTTATTTTGGAAGCGATATTTTGGGAGCAGTTACACAGCATCGGTTCAAACCTGGTAATTATTGCAGCTGCGAGGGGCAGAAAACCAAAATCCAAACTCAGCATCTTGCTAAGGTGCTTAACTGTTAATTTCCATGAGTGAGATCCACCCTTCTCAAGACACTTCAATCTGTTCGCGTTGTTGCTTCCTCTCCAGATTAGATGGGTGGAAGCAGTGCTTTATTAATTAGAGGAAAAATCCTTCTCCCTCCTGCCAAGACAGAGGAACTCTTGGCAGTTTGCTCCTTTTTAGTGATGAAGCCTCCCCTGTTCAGCCACGTGCCTGCAGGTCATCTCCTGGGGCATCTCCCTGCCCAGTGGCAGAAATTCCTCAAAAATAAAGCTGAGTGCTTCCAGAGAGACTTTATTCTTCTTTAATTGACCCCTTCTCTTGCTGGGGTGCAGTTTCCATTCTCACCTTGACTTCTTGGAGGCTCCTCATTTGCTTAGTGTTGGCCAAAGGTGTTTTGGGGATCGGCATGATGAGCACATATGTGCTTTGCATTGGGCTGCAATACTGCTGCCACTCCTGTTCTCAAACTGCTTCACCCTCTCCCCACCTTTGGTCAACGCTCCCCCTGCAATTGGCTGCTCTCACCTGGCATGAGGGTGACCCTGAGGAGAAGGATTTACTGCTTTGCCTGGAGAAATCCGATTTCACGCAGCACTCACAGCCAAGCAGCCCAGTTAGACCAGACAGTCTCGGAGATCACTCCAACTTAGCTAGGTTATCCTCCACCTATTTATAGCTCTCTTCCTCTCCCAGCTCCACCCACCATGGGGTTTTACTGCAGGTTTTAAAGCAGGGCTCCCAGCCTTGCCCCTCCCTGTGGAGTGGGGCTGCCTATTCTGATTCCCTGGTGTGGAGCTGGTGGAGGAGACGGGCGGGAGAGCAGCACCACGTTGGGAGCTGCCAGCGATGCGGGCAGCAGGCGTGTCTGTCTCCTCTTGGGATGAGCTAAAACTGGTGTTTCCATGGGCAGCAGGAGGAAGCAAAGGGTTCTGCATTACCATCCTGAGGAAGTGGTCTTGAACCAGGCTGTGGAATTGCTTTGTGTGGCAGTTTACCCTGCTCAGGGGAGAAAGGCTACTGATGCCTGGGCATCCTTCCTCTGTTTGGCTCAGCCTGCAGTGAGGGGCTGTTCTACCCATCTTTCCTTTATTTGTCTACTTTATCATGATAGAACCCGAGTTTTGAGGTAAGAGACAGTTTGTTGTTCTAGTAGGTGTCAAAGTTGAATCCTCTGTGCCTTTGTTGCTGGAGCATGTAAGGCCCCTGGGATGGGGTGGAAGAGCCAGGGACACCACAGGTGTGGGTTGACTGATGTCTCCAGATAGTTGAGTTGATGATACTTGGAAGTTTTCCCCTCACATCCCCTGGCTTTCATTTAGCCAGAAAATCTGATTTGTTACAAATTATCTGCTTGAATAGCAGGAAATGAGAGGGGAAGCCAGGGATCCACTTTGGTTTGATCTGCAGAAATTAGTGAAACCTTGCTGTTGGGTAGTGGGGATGTACAGCAGGGACACAGCCCTATTAAAACAAGGAGGAGGTAGGGAAAACTGTGTTCTTGGGCTTTTTTCAGATTTATTTGGTTCATCCAGGCTTTGCAGGCTCCAGAGACTGTGACAGAGCAGTTAACATTCTCCAGTTAATGACCTAATGTAGGCACATTCTGGTATTGAGCTTGTAGCAAAATTACACCTGCTCCTTGAGCTGCTGCTTTTGAGAGACTATTATCTATCAAGGCCTTTCTTGATCCCTTAGATCAATCCTGGGATTGAAAAGCTGTACTTTAGGACTCCTCATCTCAGCCTTTTTACGGCAAAAGTAGTTTCTTCGCAAAGGTCTTTCTGTGGTTCATTCATCTCCTTAAATCCTGGTGGGTAATTGAATAAGCTCAGCTGTGCTAATTTTTCCATCTTCCTTGTTTCTTCTTTTTTTGCTCTGTTAAATGTTACCTTGATCCATTGCTCCTGGTATGCATCCAGATTGTCCTGCCTTTTTACTTGAAAGAGAGACGTGTGTGTTTAAACTTCTTTTAATACAGAGGACATGAAATGTTTCTGGAGTTTAATTGTAAGAATGCTTGAAGAATACATTCCAAAAAGTAGGAAAGAGACAGGGAGAAAAGGAGGAGCAAAGCCCCAGACCTGCTTCTGTGGGTAGGGGCGTGCTCAGGATCAATAAAACTTGCCTTGAGCTGAAAGTAAATAGTCACAGAAAATACTTGTGCGGATCCCCAGTCCGTCCAGTTCCAGTCCTACTGGAGTGTTACTGGGAAACAGGAAGAGAGGGACATTATTTTTTACATGTAAGCACACCAGCCTTCCAGTCCTCATAGCTGAGTAACTAAAACTGGTGTGTCAGTCAGAGCTCAGAGTAACCTGGTTTGTGTGGTCCCCCAGGGGCTGCTGGTTGCCCTGTTTTCTGCTTCTTTCCCGTGTGTGAAGGGCTTTGTGCTGGACTCTACTGTGCTTCCCTTCATCACTCGGTGCTTACCTGTACCTGGGAACTCCTAGTGCTTGACCTGGGAGGAGCCTCTTCTAGAGCCCCCACACTCCCCGTCTCCAGCAGCAAAAGCTGGATTCAGTGACACAGCCCTTCCCATCCCACTGAGCTCTGGGATGGGTACTCTGATCAGAGCATGCATTGATAGGCTTTAAAACTGGAGGGTTGTTGCTGAAATCATACCTTATCTTTCTCTCTTTTTCTTTCCTTTTTTCCCCCCTTTCTCTGTGTTTGTTTGTTTTTTTTTTTTTCCAACTCTGATCAGAACCGACCTTCCTTTCTCCAGCGTGCTGGGATCTTTGCAGCAGCCCATGCCGCAGCGCCTGGCCCGTTCCACCCGAGCTGCCCATGCCGCTGGCTTGGACCTAACCTAGGCTCAATCTCAGCGTGGCCTGGGCAGGGGGGAACCATGGGGAGCTCTGCCTCATCGCTGGCCGCGGAGACGGAGTCGGACCATGGCTTCAGTAGCTCGCCCTACCCGGGGCACCCGGCCGTGGGCTGGTATAGGAGCAGTCCCGGTGGCCCCGTGTGGGAAAGTGCCCTTATAACACGGCAGCACCAGCACTTACAGCACCGGCTGCGAAGGTAAGGACGAGGGGAAGGAGCCTGCTCACCCGCTCACCTGCTCACCTGCTCACCTCCCAGCTTCAATCCGGGCGCTGCCTTTGGGACACGAGTTGCTTTGCATCCTTACTGAGTGTTGGGTCGCTTCGTTCAGCGGCTCAGTTCAGTTCCTTGGGAAGCCAGAGCCAAATTCCCACCTGTTTGAGTGATGCCAAACCCTGGCTTTACACAGGGTGGCTGATGTCTCCTACAGAATGGACTGCAGGACTCATCCCAGCTCTTTCTCACTCACCTAAATTGTCCAGGTGGCTGCCTGGGAATGGGATCTCAGTTCTTTTATGCTATGTTCTCGTGGCTCCTTTTCTTCCTGGCCTCCCGACCACACTGTAGTGTCACAGGTGGAGGATTGTGTCTCCAGGCTGGGTGGCAATAAGTTGCATGAGTTTCTGAACTCAGAAGAGCCAGAGAAGCTGTTTTCAGGCAAAAGCAGTGAAACGCTTTTGAATAACAGATCCACAGGAATGAAACACACCAAAACAGAATTACTCTTAAAAACAGATTAGTGTTTCTAGACCTCAATTCCTATCCCACCTCAATGAAATCAGCGCCTCAGGTGTGTCTCTGAGCTGTTGCCTCTGCCCCTTCCACACCAGTCACTTGCAGTGAGGAGTTTATCTTGTTTTTGGGGGGCTGGTGTCCTGCATTCAGTCTCTGACAGGTTGAGAGATTTATCAAAAAACATCCAAAACCCCTCTGCCCAGGGACTTGGCTACAGAGGCTGCTGTGTTTTGTGCTGATAATGTCTGAGCCTTTGCCTAATGCCTGCTTTTGTGGACTCCAGCCTGGATGGGTGTCCATACCTGCTTGAATCTGTTTGGAGCTGCTGGTCATTTAGGAATAGCTGCTTGCTCTGAGCATCCCTGAACTGTCCTGGCTTTCCCCTGGAGGTGTTTGCTGTGATGTTGGTGCAGTATCTGTGGTGCAGTCCTCGTTTTCCTGCCTTCCTGCTGCTGCAAGGCCTGGGATGTGCTCCCCGGGCTCTGGTGCATGACTCTAGAGCCTCCCAGCAATGTCAGGCTTTGCTCCTTTCTGGCCCTGTCTTGGGTCCTCTTGTTAAGCTGGGAACAGTGTGAAACCAATAAGTTGTTGTCTTTACTCTCTAGCATAGACACAGATTACCTTTAAAAAAGATATTTTGTGCAGTTCCCAAATTCTGTTGCTGTGTGTGCCTGTCCTGTGTGGCTGGTCCACAGCTCTGGTCAATGATGTGTGCTGTGTGGGTTTGTCCCCTCTGGTTTAGAGGGATCCTGCCAACAGGGCTGGATGCTTTCTGCAGGATTATCCCTTCTGGACTGCTGGTTTTCCCTCTGTTTCCTTGAGGAGTTGGGAAGGTGTCTCAACTCACAGATGAACTCCCTGCTATGTCTGTGCACAGCCAGAACTGAAATTTAGGAACTTCCAGTGTACACCTGGTCCTGGGCACTAAAAAAGGCAGTGTCTCTGCAGCCTCGTGTGTGGCAGCTGAGGCTGCTCGTGACTCCAAGTCTGTAGTTTGAGGAACTAAGTGAAATCTTGACATGTGGAAATAAATTTCCTGAAGAACCAGCCTTGGTGGTGGAGCGGATGTTGGGGCAAGAACAGGAACTGCCGGTCTTGGCGCTGATAACACTGGTGTCCTGTGGGGACAGGAGTGGCCTTTGTGATAATTCCTCACTTCCCCTGCTAAAAGGGAGAGCAGAGCTCATCCCGACCCTGTCTGCAGTTCCTGGAGACAGGAAAATCACCAGCCGTGATTCACTGAGCAGCCAGTTGAGTTGCGTGGGAAGAACTCGCTCCAGGCAGTGATTATGGAAGTGGGTTCAAAAGACCTGAGATCAGCCAGGCTGCCAGGCATCAAAAGGGCCGCCTCTCCCAGGGAACAGCAGGCCCAAGGAGCAGCAGCTGATTGGTTTCCAGAGAGGAACAGATAAATATATTCTTTGAGAAAATTAACTAAGTCAACAGAACAAGTCAGGGTAGGTGTCCTGCCTGTGCATGTCCTCGGCCCTGGAGTCATGTAGTTTAGGAAGGAAGTGGAGTACTGGGGAGTCAGTTTGAGGCTGGGCAGGAGTTCTGGGATACTCTGCTTTTCCTGCTGATTTTCTATCCCTGCCTGCAGCCACCTTCAAAACTGATAATCCTTTGGCTGCTGTGGAGCAGCACAGGGCCAAGCTGCTCTGGGCTGTCTCAGGGATGAACACAAACCTTCCTTGGCAGAAAAGCAGGGACACAAATACTTAGTGAGTGACTTTGGTCTGTACTTGGTGGGGGAGCTGGGGAAGTCATCCCTCATGGTGGGATGGGAATAAGGGGAGAAATCAGGGCTGTTAAGCTTTCAAGATTTTAGAACCTGAGAGGAGGCTTCACTGTCTCCTGTTACCTGGGTGAGGCTAATGGTGTGGGATTCCTCGTCTGCTGGAGACAGAGAGACAAGAGGGAGTAGAAAAAGGGCCTTAGTGGTAGAAGCAGCAGACTTGTGACAACCAGATTTGAGTTCCTGGTCTTTTCTGGACAGGGCTGCGCAGTCTCTTTCTGTGTGTCAGCATTTGAACAGGAGCCTGTCTCTTTCCCAGCGTGCCAGGAGGACACAGCCACTGAAAGACTAGAGGTACAAGGTATTAGGTGCATGTTGGAGGGATCTGATTGCAGAAACCTCTGCTTGGGGCGAAGGTATTGGGTTTAAATTCACCCCGGTAGCTGTGTGCAAGCCAGACAAATTCTGGCTCAGCAGCAAGTGCCTTTTGGGCTCTGTCTTGCTCATGTGCGTGAAGGTGCTTGGCCTGGGCTGTTGTTGGGTGGGAGAGTTCTGCTGAGTGTGGGGATCCATTGTGGCCAAGCTTCCTGAGGTGCCAAACCCTTCCTGGAGCTGGGGCAGTGCCACAGGCTTGGTGCTGGCAGCAGGACATGGCTCCATTGCCATGGTGCCAGCGTGGGATGGTTTGGGAGCTGTGGGATTGTAGAGGTTTCTCCTGCTGCTGCTGCAAGAGGTGGTTGCACCTCTCCAGGGTGTATCCTTCCACCCTGTAAGGGGTCAGGAGGGAATTTGGGCTCTGAACTGTTTCCTGATGAGATTTAAGGGCGTGTTCCTCTTCACCTATTCCTCACTCCCAGGATTCATGAGGAGGGTCCTGTTGAGTACTGAGAACTTCTGGATTTCACTCGTAGGAGAGGCTTTTGGGGAAAGGGTTGCAAGGTCTGTGCAGCTGACCCAAGTGTCTCTACCCACTACTCGCTGTGGCTGAAGCTCTCTGAACTCTTTCCTCTTCCAGAGGATATTCATGTTCTGGGCTTTTCTGCAGTGTTCTGCTAAGGATTTTTATTTTCCTATAAAAGCCTTTGCAGAGTGAAATACCTCTGGGTCTCAATGACTGTGGAGGGAGGAACACACTCTTTTAATATTCTTTTATTTTATTATTATGGTATGCTAAAATTATGTGAATCTCCCTGCTTTTAGAGGGAAGTGAGAGGACCTGCTTTTGTTGTTGGCAGGTGGTGGGAGGGCACTTGCTGTGCCACCCTCTGCTCCCCAGAGGCACCACTTACTTCTGGGGAAAATCTCCAGGCAAACCTGAGTGTTCTGGGTGTTTGTGACCCCTTGGCTTAAATACATGAAAAGCAACAAGTCAGAACCGCTGGGCAGCATCACAGAGGCCTCTTCTACAGGCTCTGAGTTATTTTGAGGCTGGTGGAGATTTTAATAACTGAACTCTGGCATATGGAAGTGTGGCAGGGAGCTGTGTGAAGCAGGAATGTGCTGCTCCTTCCCCCCCTTCTATAGCACTTCAGCTCTGAGTGCAGCACAAGCAGAAGTGTCTAGAAAACACCAGGACAGTGTTTAGTCTGGAGAAAGGAAGGCTCGGGGGAATCTTCTGGCTTTCCACAACTCCCTGACAGGATGGTGCAGCTGGGTCATAGTCAGGCTCTGCTCCTGGGGAACAGGGACAGGACAAGAGGAAACAGCCTCAAGTTGTGCCAGGAGAGGTTCAGGTTGGGTGCTGGGGAATAAATTCTTCACAGAAAATGTGGTCAGGCATTGGAACAGCCTGCCCAGAGCAGTGGTGGAGTCACCATCCCTGGAAGTGTTCAGAAAATATGTGGATGTGGCACCTGGGGACATGGATCACTGGTGGTGTTGGCAGTGCTGGGGGAATGGTTGGACTCAATGTACTTAGAGGGCTTCTCCCAACTAAATGATTCTGTGTGTTTTTTGTTGAGGAAACCAGGGCCCAGAGGAATGAGATTCTTTGGGAAAGTAAAACTTCTGGTAAAGTGACTGCAGGGAATCACCTGATGATCTCCTGCTTCTGTTTTCTGTCATCAGATCTCAGCTCTGGCAGCCTCAGCAGTACAGGTCCTCCAACAGACCTGGGGTGGGGCAGGCACAGATCTCTGGGGTTTATCAGCAACCTGCATGGATTTGGGTGTGCTCAGAGAGTTGGTATTGCACCTTTCAAGAATCACTGACTCTTTGAGGTTGTAAGGGATCTCTGGGGTCCAGCTGGTCCATCTCCCTTTCTAAGCCTGCGTGCAAAGAACAGATGTGGCTGTGGAACAGAAGGGGATCACCAGCACGTGCTCTGACTCCAAGAGGAGGGAAAAAGGAGCCACTCATCCAAACCACAAGGGCACTACCATCAGCTCTCATATTCAGGACACGCCTGCTCATCACACAGGAGTGAAGCCTGTGTTCCCCAGGTGCTGCAGTGGGGTGGATGCATCCCTGTGCGGGTTGTGCTCCCACTGGAAGTCGCTGTGGAGTTCAGCTGAGATTTGCTGGAGTAAAGATGCTGCAGGTTGTTGTGGATACTTGTTTGATGGGAATGTTTGGCTTGTAACTGTTCGCTCACCACTTCTCACCAGAGCCCGTGGTATCTGGAGCAGTGTCTAGCTCAAGGAGGTGTTGCAGTGCCAAGGACTTGGCAGCACGGAATGCTGTTTCATCTGCCTGAGGCTCCCAGCCATGCCCATCGGCTCTCCACGCTGCTCCAGCGGTCACAAAGCCTATTAGTTGTTTAAATTAAGGCTATTTATAGCTCTGGAGCCATGGATAACTTAGGGGGTGGTGCAGAGCAGTGGAGACTAGAGTTCTCAATAGATCACCAAACAAACCCTCCCTTTGCTCTCTGTGTGCCCTCCAACCTTCCTCATTTCCATGTCCCACAAGAGCCATCCTGCCTCAAAGGAGGTCAAATCCAGGGCAGAGGCAGCTGGAGCTTGTCCTCATCTTATGCAATTTACCAAATCTGAGGAGAAATGCCTGACCCTCTTTGCCTGGGTGTTGCTGTCACAGCATGGAGAGCACAGACAGTGCCAGCCTGGAGAGGGGAAAGTGCCAGCCTGGAGAAGGGAAAAACCTGCTTCTGTAGGAGCTGAGCACTTTTGCTCCAGGACTATGGGTTCAGGTCCTTCTCAAAGTGCAGGTGTTGGGGAGTTTTGGTTTGGGTGCTGCATTTCCTGAAGGAGTTTAGCATCCAGCTTTGGCTGTGCATAGATCCAGTTTTCATCTCTTTTTGGAAGAGGTCCTGCAGATGCAGTTTTGCTGTGAAGGAAGCTGGTCTCTTGTAAGTGATGCTGTGGCAACATGCTATGGTTATATTGTTAGAGTGCTGTGGTTGAGGGCCTGGGAGAGCCCTTTGGTACTCAGTGTTTTGCCAGATGTGTTGGGAGTGGAGAAGGGGAGGAATGGGTAGCTTGTGAATTTTTTTGGTTTTTAAAATTTTTTTTAAGGATGGGGAACAGCAAGAGGAGCCAGAGAAGGGATGGTTTTTTGTTTGTTGTTGTTGTTGTTTTTTGTTTTTTGATTTTTTTCCCCAAAGGAACCCTTCTGCATTGATTCTTTGGCTGCATAGGAAGGAATGTGGTCTCATGTCTCATGGCAAATAACTTGTCCCCCTGAGAAGTGTCACACATGTAGCCAGGAGTTGTGAAATGGTCTCAGTCCTCTTGCAGAAGCTGGTGGATGGATGTGATGACAGTGGGAAGCTCAGGAACCTGTCTGAGCTGCTGCAAGGAAGGAGGAAATGTTGTGTGTGTTTGGAGGGTTATTTTTTCTCTCAGGATCAGGATGGAAATTGCAAACCCATCCCCCTAACAATGTGCAGCATCTGTCCTGGAGGGAGATGGGCCTGCAGTGACCTCATGTTGTGGGCTTGTGAGAGGAGGGGTGGAGGCAGGAATGTCCTCCTGCTCTCTGGGTGGGCAGGGAGCTCCCTCTCCTCTCTGCACCCAGCATTCCCAGGGATCACTTCAGAGCCCTTTGCTTCCCTCTCAGATTACCAGGTATTGGTTGCTGTGAAAGGCACGTGCTGGATTTCTCCAACCAGTAAGTTAATCCAGTTTGACACTGGTGGCTCTGGGCTGGAGTCTGACTAACGTGAGTCAGAAACAGAGGGGGGGTGCTCAGAGCTGCACCCAACTCCCTGCAGCCTCTTCTCCTCGTGATCCCCGGCCCTGTGTCCCTGAAAGGCTGCCTTGATCCCAGCGTGGCTGGAGCCTGGTGCATGGAGGGGAGGCAGTGCTCAATGAACCCTCTGCAGGCCTTTGTTCTCTGGCATGAAACAGCCCTCAGCATGGGGCTGCTGCCAGCAGGAACGGGGGCACAGAGAGGAAAGGGGAGCCCTGCTTGGGTGCTGTTTGCTTTTGCCAAGCTGTGCTGCATCTCTCTGTTCCTGCCTGGGTACCCACAACCCACCCAGGTGCCTGTGCTTTTTCAGCCACTCTCTTCAAACAAACTGCCCTGGGCTTTTCTTTGACTTGGGCACCTTCCCGTGCTTCTCACCCTGCCGGCATTCCTGCTCTGCCTGATGAGGCACCAGGATCTCAGCCAGCAGCCCTTGCCAGGCAGTGCAGCTCACAGCACCCCCAGGCATCACTGAGTCCTTGTGAGGGGCAGGTGCTCCGGGTCACCGTGAGGAGCTGTGAAGAACTGATCCGAAGAGAAGGAAGCTGCTCCTGCATTACAGATGGCATTTCTGGGGCTGCAGCAGGACAGCCAAAGCAGAGGGAAGCTGGAAGTGGAGTGTGAAGGCAGCCCGGAGCCCTTCTGGCTGGTGGCAGGACCGGCAGCACAAGAGCTGGGGCCGTGTGGGGGGTGAGGAGGGGCTGGGCTGCAGGTGCTTGGAGGCTGCCAAGTCAGCAGCTTGCACGGAGCTGAAGGGGCCTTGCCTGCCCTTGCCCAGAGCCGTGCAGAGCTCAGCTGGGCCTGCAGACGTTCAGGTTCCAGCCCTGCTGCTCCCTGTGCGTCACACACTGGGGCTTGTGCTTACGCAGAGCTGAGCTCTGGCATTTGGAGCATGGCACGTTGGCTACAGCAAAAGGGGATTTTGGGAGGCTGGATCTTGCCAGCTTTTGGTGGGAGAGGACAGTGTCTCCACTCCTTGGCCTTCAGTAGTGTTCCCCAGCTGTGGAGTGGGGAGAAGGCAGGCACAAGCAGGATCTGATTCCTTAAAATCTGATTTTAATCTCCCTGCCTTGGAAAAGTGAAGCTATAGGTAGGTAGATGGATAGATGTGTGTATGTATACCTGTGTTTTCTTCCCCTGCTTTCTTGCAACACCAAGGAGAGGACACCTTTCATTCAGAGAGCCCTGGTGTTGGCTAGGACGTGCCCCATGCAGCACTGGCACATTCCATCAGACCAATGCCACCAACTGTACCTTCTCTGCCCAGGAGCTGAGGCTTCTCCTGCTGCCTTACCCACAGCTGCTGTGTCTGTCTGTGGGGAGGGACAAATATGGAAACACTTGGTACTTTGGAATGTGGAAAGAGTTTTGTTCTACAGGAGCTTTAGGCTGCAGCCCATGGCACAGAATGGAGTGATCAGTGGCATTGCTGCTGTCCTGCCCAGCACCACCGCTGTGGCACGTGCAGTGACTGGCACTGAGCCTTTACACACACCCTAGCAAATCTGCAGCAAAGCTTCACCCAGTGACCTGTTTTCCCTGGGTTATGTTTTCCTACAGTAAATGTGTCTTCTGGGCACTCTGGTGTGGGCACTGCAGCCCTGGGTTGCTCAGGGACTGCTGTGGTGGCAGTGTGGTGGGGAGGGCACAGCAGCTGACAGGGCCCTGTGTCTGGTGCAGCATTTCAGTCTCCAGGGCACATGTGCTCCTTCCTCCTCTGTCCTGTGCAGGTTGGCAGTGATGTCCTTCAGGGTGTCCTTGAGGAGTACGTGTGCTGGCCTTACCCAGGGCTGTCTGTGAGCCTGTGTGACTTGATGAGGTTCAGGAGCTTTAAACAACAGCAGGAGCTGCTCTCCTTGGTAGAAAACTCAGCATTGTGCTGCAGGGAAGGGACACTGAGCTGTTGGAGCAGCCCTAACCTGGCCTTTCTGTGCTGGCAGGATGCTTCCCTCTGGCATGTGGACTTGGGAGGGTTAATGGCACGTGCTCCAGCCATGAGCATCCTCTAGACTCCAGCTGTCAAAACACTAAGTCAAGTGTGTGTCATCTTTACAAGGCAATAAACAGTGCTTCAGTCTGAATTAGGCCTCCAGGGTGCAGTATAACTTGTAGGGGCTTCCCTGGTAATTCCAGCCTGTCTGCCTGCTCCTGAAGTCAACCAGGTGTGTTGCTGGCTCAGTTAAGGTGAGCAATAGCTCTAGAGCTTGAGCTATGAGCAGAGGGAGCAGGTTGGGGTGCTGTGTGGTCGTGTGGCTCAGTCTGCCTCAGCACAGCGTTGTTCTGCTCTATTCCTGGCCCTTCCATATAACCCACCAAATCCTTCCCTCTGTCTCCAAGAGGCTGGAGAAACCAAACAAAGCCCCCATTCTGAAAGGGCACAGTGATGCCAAACTGAATCTGAAGGCCAAGTGTGGATTCCTGTGTTTGATGGGGCATTGGGACTGTGGTGGGCTTCTGGTGTGCTGCAGTGTCCTCCTGGAGCCTGGTGTTTGCTGATGGGATCCTGGAGGCTGATCTGTAACTGGCAGCTGCCTGGGATAGCCTCGAGGCACCGTTCACTTGGTGCTGGTGGGGCAGAAGGTGCATGGAAGGGGTTTGTGCTGAGGGAACCCCTGTCACTGCCTACACAGGATGCTCTGCCAGAGGATACAGGCCAGGGTCCACTCTGTACATCCAGAGCTATTTCAGCTGCACACTGGCTCTGAATGGGCAGGCCCAGGACTGTCCTAGAAGCTGCCAGTGCCAGGAAATGAAAATGCCAAGTAGGCTGTGCATGATGAAGCATTCCCAGCCAAACCACAGGAAGGTCAGTGTGTTTTATCTCACTGAGCCTCTAGGGAACTGTGGCTAATTGTCCTCTCTAAAGTTCAGGCACATGAGAAAGAAGAGTGACCTTTATAGGTCAGGAGCACACACACAAACAGATCCATTGCTTTTGGTGGGGCTCAGCCTATGCACAGGATCCCATCCTCTCCCATCTGGAGGTGCACTCAGTTGCTCAGTTGCTGGCTCAAGGAAGTACTTCAGTGGCAGGGCTTGAGAACTGAACTGAAACCCCCAGCCCTAGGGTGGTTTTTGGAATGAGGAATGAGCCTGGCCTGTCTCTTTCTGCAGGGATGCCCAGGGGCTGAAAGGCCAAAGTCTCCTTGGCTGTACTTCTGAAATTCCTCCTTGGTTTTGGCAGTACAGGACAGAGGGCTGGCTCAGGGCATGGGGAGTTTCCCTGATGTCAAAGGAAAGCTGTTCTGTTGAAGTTCATCACAGAGGCTTTGCTTTTGATTTTTTGAAGGTTGTGTGTCACCCAGTTGTGCAGAGCAGAGCCAGGATTCCCTGGGAGCTGCAGGGCACTCTGACCTTTCCTTGGCTTCTCAGGGGAGGGAGCAGTGGGGGCCTCAGGGGGGGAAGCCCATGGCTCTTTGGACATGCAGGAATAGTGATCCATGACTTGACAGCCTTTTCCCTCCCAATCAGCAAGTTCCTGGAGTTGTAGGGAATAATTTAGCTTGCCTCTGACCTCATCAGGTAGGAATGGTGTTTGACCAGTGTTGGAATGGGAAGGTGGTGGGTGATGTTTGGGATGGGGGTGTCCCTGTCCTTGGTGGCTGCAGTGTGGAAGTCATGTGAGCAGGCACCAGCCTTCAGATGCCGTGTCCCTTTTGTGCCATTCTCTGCCAGCTGTATTTATCGAGCCTGACAGTTCAGGTGCTGTGGAGATGGACAGATTTCTATTAGCTCTACCCTGTGTGTGCCCCGCTGCAAAGCGAGCCCAGGCATTGGCATTGCAGGGTCTGAAGGCTGGAGCACAGCAGCTGGAAATGCAGAGTGATTGGTTCAATGGAGATGTGAAATCAGCAAACAGCTTTGGAGCTGTGGTGTTGCTCCTGATCCATTTCCCCTCCCCTATCTCTCATTCTCTCTTTCTCTTCCCTCACCACTCTTCCAATTCTATTTTAACAACACTACAAATTGCAGCATAAATCTTTAGCTGAGCAGCAATTTGGCTTGGCAGCCACCAGTAAATCTCCTCTTGCAGCCTCCCCGTGTGAGGGAAGTCGCAGTGGGAGTAAGGGGATGTGGGTGAGTCCTGAGTTTACAGTCCTGTCAGGTTTTCCTGGCTCTTTACAGCTATGGGCCCATAGCCTTAATCCCACATCTCTCTAGTCCTGAGAAACAGGAAAATTCTTCTCCCATCCCAGCCTTCAGTTCAAACATCAGGTGTGTTGGAAACTCATGTGGAACAGCCTCAAACATGGAATAGGAGGTGTACCAGCGTAAGTTCCAAATGCTTTTGTTCAGGTGTGTGATCCTAAAGTTGTTCCCTGCTCCTGAAGACAGTACAAGGTGGTCTTCATCTGAGCAATGAACTTGCCCCTCCAAACTACCCTGCACACGCAGGTGCTTTTGTTACCTGATGTAGAATGTGTGTATCCTCCATGCATTGTGGTGGGAAGAGTGATGGAAAAAGCTCTGAGTGGTGTGTGAAAGACAAAACTTTGGCCATTTAGTCCATGCAAGGGATCTGTCTGCACAGCCTCACACCGGGAGCTGTGTGTCCCAGAAAATGTTTTCCAGCTGCCGGTTCTGTGTCCTTGGAGATGTTCTGCCTGTGTTTGAGCCCTTCCACCACGTTTGAGCTTGATCACCCTGATGCTAGGAAGGAATTGTTTCCTGTGAGCATGGTGAGCCCCTGGCACAGGATGCCCAGAGAAGCTGTGGCTTCCCCAACCCTGGAAGTGTCCAGACCAGGTTGGATGAGGCTTGCAGCACCCTGGGTAGTGGAAGGTGTCCCATGGAATGAGATGGGCTTTGAGGCCCCTTCCAACCCATTCTGTGGTTCTGTGAGTACTAAACCAGGATAAAGTGCAGACCATGCCTTCGTCTTGGCGCCTTCTTGGCTGGACGTGAAGTTTCAAAGGCATCTTCTGTGCTGGATTCTTCAAACACTGGGCAAGTGTTGAAAGACACAAGGAGAGCTCTGCCTTATGTCAACACCACTTGCTTTTTGTGTGATGTACTGGTGAGAAAACCGAGGTGCGAAGGGGAGAGGCACCTGCTGCAGAAGTGTGTTAGAAAGCAGAGAGATTCTGGGGCTTTGGAGCAGGGTTTCTTTTTGTGTAGAGAAGCACAAGTCCCTGCAGTGCTGGCTCCAGATGGCCACCTCACCCCTCTCTGTTCTCTGGGGAGCACAGGCTCTTTGAGGCAGACCACAGACCCTCACTTAAAAAGAAATTCCTTAATTGGCTTAAAGACAGAGAAACGAAAACAAGTAGAGGTTCCTCTTCATCCAGACAGCTTTCCTCAGGGTTTGCTTTTGAAGTGACTGTTCAAACATACCTCAGGTGCGGGGAGATAAATGGATGGAAACAAGTGTCCTTTGGTCCCATGAGTCCACTCTCCTTGCTGAAGCTGTCCTGTCTCCTCAGATGAGAGAGAAGCTTAATGAGTTCAGCTTCTTGCTCCTTTCCTTGCCTCCTGCCCTTCCTGCTGAGAGCAGGTAAGGCTGTATTGTGATATAACTGTGGATATCAGCCCCATCAGTACTTCCCTTCCTTCCC
Organism: Cettia cetti; assembly: GCA_013401135.1. Taxonomy (NCBI): domain Eukaryota; kingdom Metazoa; phylum Chordata; class Aves; order Passeriformes; family Sylviidae; genus Cettia; species Cettia cetti. The sequence goes on along the minus strand of VZUI01030079.1, from coordinate 33,200 downwards.
ACATTCTCAGCTGAAAGGCCTCCCTGCCTACATCCTGCACCCTACGTCCCTGTGATTCCTTCAAAGAGCAGCCTGTGCTACTCTTGAGCACATTTCAAATGGAACCTGGAGAGAACTGATCAAAACTTATCCCAAGGATCTCCGTGCCCAGATCTGTGAGCTCCTCCTGTGGTACCCTGGCAGCTGGGGTGAGGGACACATCAGCAGGTTTCCCTTGGGATCCTTTTCTCTCCCAAGAGAAGCTGGGCTCCTGTGTTGTGGGATCTTTATTGAGCTGTGCTAACCCAACTCACGCACAGAGCTTTTGTTAGTGGTACTGGGGTGATGGAAGCCCTCCATAAGCGCCTGGTTAGATCCTGGCCCTGGTCTTGTCCTGAAAATTTGGCCTTCATCCTGTTCAGGGGTTGGCAGCTGTCCTAGAAAGGGGACAACAGTCCTAGAAAGGGCTCAGCAGTCCTGAGTATCTCCTGGGCTGGTATAAACCTCCCCACTAGCACTGAAGGGTCTGGTGTGATGTAGGTGAGCTGGAAACTCATTCACAGCCCTTGGGTGAGGTTTGCAGGCAGAGCTGGCTCTGCTCCTCTGGGGCCAGATACTGATGCCTGGCTGCTCAGAGGTCCTGGGAGCCCTCTGGATCTCAGGATCAGATTCCCCGCACATACACACACACACCCTTTAATAGCTGTAATAAACCCTATGCCCCTGTTACTTAAATAGAATAAATTTAAAAATGGAAAAGCCTCCAGGAGCATCTGGAAGTTCAGCACCTGTGGAAAATCAGCAGCTGAAGGAGCTGTATATGAAGTGAGAGCAGGGAGAAGAGCGCATAAAGGGCTCAGTGGAAAAAGTGAAGTGTTTGGAAGTCTTTCATCTTCCCATTGCAGTGTTCAGATGCGACTCCAGCTGCTTTCTATTCTGGGATGCAGGGAAGTGTGGCTATTGCAGCTCAGAAAGAGCAGCTCTGGATTGACCCAAAGGTTGGGAAATCATTCTGCTGTACAGTAAGAGAAACTCGGATGGTGAAGATGCATTGCCAGGACTTGAGAGATTCACATTTCATTTCTGAATTTGTCTTAGACTTAGTGGTCTGTCAGTGCTTTGGCTGCTGTCTAGTCCCCATGGAAGGAGAATCCAAGGCTGTCCAGAACAGCACTGTTTGCTGCAGGCACAGAGCTGCAGAGGTACACACAGAGAAGTCTCTCCAGGTGTGAAGCCGTATTCTTTTCAGGTGCTTAGTGGTGTTTCTTAGGTTGCAGTGGGAAAATCAGTCCCAGTTCTGTCTAGAACCCCACCAGATATTTTGTGAAAAAAGGGAATGTGGCAGCCAGGCAGGTGTTGCAAGCTGAGGAGGACACAGCCATCTCTCTGTATTCACTAGAGACCAAATGGACACTGGAATTCCTTTGCTTCAGCAGGGGCTTTTCCCTGTTCTCTCCTGGCTAATTCAGACAGCTGGCATCCCAGATTCTCCTTGTTTCAGGTCCCTTAAAAGTTAAGAATTTTCTTTCCTGTCCTTCTGGACTGTGAACTCTCCACAGTCAACAATTTCACTTACAAGTGAAATTGGAGATGAAGATATGAACGTCCCACTTGTGCTAGATTGCTGGATGCTCCCTAACACCATGTCCCACACTTATTACCAAACCTTCAACCCTTTTTTGAGGCTGAAGGACCAAAGCATGGCCTCTCTGGAGCAGGGGACACTGAGAGGTGGCAGTCAGCAGTCCCAAGATGGAGGATGAGCAGTGGTGGCTGGCTGGCTCACATGGTGCTCGCCAACATCCCAGGCAGGCAGGCAGCAGGGATCTCTTGCAGCCTGGTTCTCCTGATGGTTTTCCCCCCAGGAGTGATGCATATCCCACTTGACTGCCAGGCCCTCCCCTCTCCTGGTGTGGTTCACCAGCTTTGACAGGAAGGGCCAACCCCGCTGCAGGCTTTCACCATTTGTCACAATAAATTGCTTCTTCCTCCTGCTGCGTGGGGGAGAGGCTGGTTTGTTTGCCCTGAGTCCGAACAGCACCTGAGGCAGCTTCTCCCACTCCTTGCTCTTCCTCCCCCCGAGCCTTCAAGGAGAGCAGAGCCTGCTGCAGCTGGCAACAGGCTCCCCAAAGCTTGCCTGATGCAGCAACGATTTTTGTGTGCTCTTGCATTCAGCTGCTTGACCTGACATGACCTGGGGAGGGGAACAGAGCTGGAGGTGCTGATGCTCCGGGAGCAGGAAAGGAGGGAGCCGTCTGTGAGGCTGGTGGGGTTTGCTGCTGTCCGTGGTGGTCCCTTCTAGCCCAGGTCAGTACAGTGGGGGGGCCTGGCTCCAGCACAGCAGCTGCACCAGGCCTTGGTGTGTCTTTTCCAGCACCTGGCAGGGAGTGTGAGTGCACTTGGAAGTTGTGCATGGAGCCATGGGCTCAGTGGAGAGTGTGTGTGTACAAACTGCAGTTCCCAGTTCAGCTGGGACTCTGCTGTGTGCGTCTTTGGACGGGGCTCCTGATGCAGGAGAGGGGACATTCTGGTTTGCCCTCTGCCTTCTGACCTTCCTCAGAAGGAGCTGCTGACGTGCCCAGGCGTGTTGAGAGCTAGCAGGGCGTGCTGTTGGTGGCAGTGGCTGTGGGGGAACCTCCATCCTCACCTGTCCCTCACTGCCAGTTGACGTTTGTAGCGCAGCTGCAGTGGCTTCATTACTGTGCCCTGATCAGGCACACGCTGAACTCCAGGGATGCCGGGGGCTGCCAGAGTTCCTCTCGCCCCTGGCAGTCTGTCTTTCTCTCTGCAGATCAGTGCAAAGCGTGTTGGCTGAAATATTAAGCGTGATCTGTTTTCCTGAGGTCCAGGACTGGCTTAGCTCTTCATTAAGGCCTGTTAATCATGCTGAGGAGCCTGACAGCTGCTGGCCATGGAGCACAGTGCCCTGCTGCCTTCCAGCTCTCTGGGATTGTCCTGCCTGGGGTGCCCCAGTGTCACTGGCAGCCATGGGAAGGGCACTGCCTGCTCTGGCATGGGATAGTGCAACTGCAGAGCTTGCCTTGAGAGATTTCCTCATTTGCAGGAAGAGTTCTTGACAGCAGCTCAGCCAGGAGCTAGGAGGGTGGCCAAATAAAAGCCCTAGGAGAGGTGGAGGAGGCTGGGGGCTCTCCTTAGTCTCATACCTGATGGAAACATTAGTCTTTTCTCTCCCTCCATCCCAAATGGTACCAAGCTCTTATTACTGTTGGTTTTTGTATTAATTGCACCCTAGAGCTATGCTTTGATTTATTTTATCAGGGAGAATTCAGGGAAAAAGATGGCTGTGTCTGAAGCAAATAGCAGCCTGCCCAATGTAGGGCTGGAAACTGGAGGGACAAAAGGAGAGAGGGGCTTGGCAGTGCCCTCCCACCTCCTTCCTGTGGCTGTGCCACGATGGCTCCAGCACCCCACAACCCCACAGGGCTGAGTGAGGGGCAGGCAGCCACCTCCACACTTGTGTGGCATCCCCCAGCAGCACAGGCTTCAAGGGCAGTGAATGGCTTTGATTTTTCTTCTCATGCTGGGAAGAAGGGGTTTAGTTTACTCTCTGAAGGTACAGGGTGGTGTTTTGGAGCTGAGCTGATGGTGCTGGCTGTGAGAGTGAGGTGGGGGCATGGAGCTGCTCACAGAGCATCACCTGCAGCTCCTCAAACCTGTCCTGTGCCTCACTCTCCAGACATGAGACACCCAAGGAGATGCCCCCTGCTCCATTCCCTCCCACCTTTCATTGGAAATCGTTCCATTTTGAGCTCTTCTGCCCATCCCTCCCACTTTTCCTACTCAGGAGTCTGTTGGGTTTTAAAATTAAAACCTGCCATGATTTGAAATGAATTAGTGTAGCAATAATATTAAAGAACATCATCTTCCCAGCTGTTCCTTCCCAGCATCTTGCTAGTCCTAGAGCTGGTGCATTGGTCATAAATCCTCTCGCTGCTGTTGTTGATATTCCCTGATTTCTGTCCATCTTACGTTGTCCTAACACCAGAGGAGGTTTGGAGATCTGTGTTCCCATCCCTGTGTGACGTGACCTGCTCACATGTTCAGTACTTCCTCTGTTTTAGGGGTGCACAAATTTTGCTGGATAACTTTATTTTACGTGGGAAACTTTCTGCTCAGACCACAGATGGAGTGTAGTTATTATAAAAACCATGCAGGGTAGCTGATCCAGTTTTTACCAGGCTTTCTAAAAAAACAAAACTACATTTCTCAAAGTGTTTTCTTGCTCCAAGTGTGCAAGAAGCTGAAGCTATAAGTATCCAACAGAACTTGGGGCCATCAGTCTTCTAGGATGCGGGTCTTTTATTGACAAAAAAATATAAAATTCTTGAATTCTTGTGTTGTATTTGCTGGAGGACTCTGGGCTTTTTTCCCCTGAAAAAGCAGCTTTTTTTGGGAGCTGCAGACACACTGAAGCACTCATTGATGTTTTGGCAGAACCAGAGGTCCTTTGTGCTTTCTACACCCAAGTTACACCAATTCCATGCCACTGTGACAAACTCCTATAAAACTGCTGTACCTCCTTTCTGTATTTGCTCTTGAGAGGGTTCAAATGCCCATTATATGTAGATTTTGGTAAAAATCTACAGTGTTGTGTAGTCAAAGCAAGGCTGTTCAGTTCATCACCTCCTCGAGCCAAATCAATGTGTTAATGGCCATAGTACGGTGCTGGCCTGAGTTAAGGACACAAATTTCCTCCCCCTGCTTTAATAGTTGGGTGCAAATGGAACTTGGTATTTTTTGTTTTTAATTTCCCCAGGCACACAAAGGACTGGGGAAATTAAGTACGGAGAAGGTAAATAAAGTCATTGAGTAAGAGGAATGATGGCAGCAGTAGCACTGTGCTAAATTGGTTTCTTTGAAGTAAAGTGTGATTGCAACTGCAGAAATTTCCCCTGCTTGCATGCAGGGAGGCAAGATGAGGTTATTAATTATAACAATGGGCTGGAATTGATCTTAATGAGAAGTAGTGCAGCTTGGGAGGAGCTGAGGCTGTGCTGGTGGCTGTCTCCTGGGCCGGAGCTCCAGAAGGACCTTCCTGGGCAATTCTCCTGCCAGCCTTGCTTCAAAGCCTGTCCCATGAGGATCCCGTGCTATGGAGTGCCTCCATCTTGGGTTTTGAAGCAGTCACATTGCTGTTGGCCTTCTCGTCTGGGCCCTGCATCTCAATAACCTTGCACAGGTGCAGGAGGTGCTGCCTTAAGGTGAGAGACCTCATCAAAAGCTCATGAATTCAGAGCCTGCAAAACTTTCGAGCAAAGCTAGAACTTGGACTTTGCTGACCTCCTTGGAATACTCAGTCTGCCTCCTCCTTTTGTATCCCCAGGGACTGTAATTGTTGCCCAGGCAGATGTGTGGGAAACCTGCTCATTAGCCAAGGAGCCTTTGGGAATGGTCTTGTCCCAGCGTGCCTGTGCTCTGCCAGCCAAACTGGTTTTCTTCTGAGAGCTCATTTCTTACAACACTGCAGCAATTAAGGTATATTAAAGGCTAATCATACCCAGCCTGTTTTTCTCACAAGACAAGCCTTCCAGATTCTGATTCTTCTTTGATGAAGAATGATGAAAGTCTTGTCTCCTGTCCATCAGTTTAGGGCAATGCTCCCTGTGTGTCCCTAGGCTCGGAGGGAAGCCAGCGTGAGGCACGCTCCTTCCAGGTGTGTGTCACTTGGCAATTCTGCAGCAACTCCAGTAACTTCAGATGGGCAGATCCCTCCAAAGACTTTTCCCCTTCCCTCCCTTTTCCTGAACAAAACTCAGGGATTTCAGCCATGAAGAGGAGTCTGCAAGCCATGACAGTCTCCTCTATTTCCCTTCTCTATCAAAGCCACACTTTGGTGTGTGTCACAGGAGCTTTCAAGGTGCCCTTTCAAGCTGTGCTTCTGCCGTCCTCCTGTTTCCCACCACACTCTGGACACATGCCTTTGTGTCTCTTCATGGCTGGTGGAGGATAGAGGAGTGTGTTCACTGTCCCACTTGCAAGCACTTGTATTTACAGAGCATTGCCTTGCAATTACCCAACATTCTCAGGCACAGGATGGGATTGTTGGAGTGTCCTGTGCAGGGCCAGGAGTTGGATTCATGATCCTGTGGGTCCCTTCCAGCTCAGGACATTCTGTGATTCTATGAAGTCCTTTCTTGCCTGTCCCACAGCAAGATGTCCCCTCTCACCCTCACATCTGACTGGCAATCCCTGTTTTTGGGGAGGCGACCAGAGAGTAAATAGCAGGGACAGCTGCAGTGTGAGTGTGTTCTGTGGCTTTGTTGACTGCCAGAAAGCTCCTGTGCTGAGTGCACTCTGTACAGCTGGGCCAGTGTTTTTTTCTCTCAGACTTCTCATTAGCAGAGTAAAGCTTTCCCCTGGGAAAGTCTCATTAAAACTCCCAGCCTCTTTTCTCCCTGGCTTTTGGAGCACATCTGAGCTGCTGGAGCTGTGTCCAGTGTGGGAAAAGAAGAAACTAAACAGAAACTGTGCAAGAACCGTCTGGAGTTTGGTGCAATGGGACCAAGAAATTCCCAGGAACTAGAGTGCGTCATCAGCTTGGGAAACTGTGTCTGTCTGAGCCTCTTGGCACCTCTGGGGAGGGTTGTGTGGTGTTGCTGGGTCTTTTATGGTCCCATTCACCATGAAGTGCTCACCCCTGCACAGTTTCCTGCTGCAGAATTGGACCTTTTTTCCCCCTCTCTACTGCTTTGATGAGGGATTTTCGCCTGCCACCATTGCTTTATTAAACAGGACAATCCAGTGGTCCTGTTTCAATTAATTGGAGGTTATCATCAGTAGAAAATGCCATTTTCTGCATAAATGTGTTTGTCCTGGCCCAGTGAATGGTCAGGAGTGCTGATAATGGGCGGGGAGGAGCGAACCTCCAGAAAGAAGGGATGTCCTGGCCACAGGAGAGTCTGTCATGGAAGGGAACCAGGCTGTTCCCTTGGCTGATTTTCCATCTCCAACCTAAGCTGTGTTTCTGGGAACTCGTTGACAGTTTGTCCTGGATTGACACTAAAGAGTGAGAGCAGATATAAATATATGATAAAGCTCTGGAGTGCTCAAAAATTAATATTTCAGGATCAAGAAATCTTTATTTCCTCAAGTGCTTCAACAAAAGGAGGAATTTGTGTAGTTGTAGTTGTTGTGGTTCCCTTCCACCAACTGAAGGAACAAGGGGAGCTCAGAGCAAGGCCCCTGCTCTGGTCCTGGCTGAAGAGGATGCCTGGTGTCAGAGGCTGCATGAAGAAAGTGGTGACCTTTTTAGAGCTGTTTTTGGTGTTGAGGCTCTAAGGTGGTCAGGGTGCTGGAGTGTGAGTCCTTTAAGGAGAGGGTGAAGGAGCTGGGCTCAGTCAAGAATTCAACACAAGGAAAGATGTTGCCCTGCTGGAGAGAGTCCAGAGGGGCTCACTGAGTTGATCACTTAGAGCTGGAGCCCCTCTGCTCTGGAGCCAGGCTGGGAGAGCTGGGGGTTCTCACCTGGAGAGGAGAAGGCTCCAGGGAAACCTCAGAGCCCCTGGCAGGGCCTGAAGGGGCTCCAGGAGAGCTGGAGAGGGACTGAGGTTAAGGGATGGAGGGACAGGACACAGGGAATGGCTTCCCACTGCCAGAGGGCAGGGCTGGATGGGATATTGGGCAGGAATTGTTCCCTGTGAGGGTGGGCAGGCCCTGGCACAGGGTGCCCAGAGAAGCTGTGGCTGCCCCTGGATCCCTGGAAGTGTCCAAGGCCAGGCTGGATAGGGCTTGGAGCAACGTGGGATAGTGGAAGCTGTCCCTGGACATGACAGGGGGTAGAACTGGATGATCTTTAAGGTCCCTTCCAACTCAAATCATGATTCCATGATTAGTTCCAGCTGGAGAGAAAGTGTTGAAGGAGCTCTAGCAATAGCTACAGACACATCACCCAGAGGTCAGAGCCAGGCTCTTCACAGAAGCCCATGGTGGGAGGGCAGGAAACAACAAACATAGTATGAAACAGGAGAGTATCAGACTGGATATAATGAGAAGCATTTCTGCCCAAGGACAGTCAGTTAGTTGAGGTTGCTGCCCTGAGAGGTTGTGAAGTCTCCATGCTTGGAGGTTTTTGAGACCAGGCTGTCTAAACCTGCTGCAATCCCTTCAAGAGATTCAGCTCGAAGCAGGAGTTTGAGCTGGAGACCACCCTGAGGTCTCTTCTGACCTGAGTTACTCCGGGATCCTCCATGCTTGTCTTGTGGAAGTGGAATGCTGCTTTTGCACACACATGGAGAGGTGCAGCCTCTGGTTTTTGGGAATGTTTGTGCCATTGCAATGGGGCCACCTGGCACAGCCTGACAAGGAAAGCGTGGCTGAGTTAGGGGAGGGTCTCTTTGCTGTCTCTTCCCTTGCTCAGAAGATCTGAGAGAAAAGGGCAAAGAGACAAATCCCTTCCGGTGCTTTAGTTTTGTCCTTCTTTCTCCAAGACAGAATATCCTGAGTTGGAAGGGTCCTGAAAGGATGGGATGAAGGTCACTGGTATTAAAGCCTGTTTTATTATCTTGTTTCACTTTGGAGGCAGGATTTGGAAGTATTTATGCAACCTGCCCTGTTTGGATGATTCCAGCATGGAGCTGGCGACACTTTCCTTTACAGCCTTGGGGGTTCAGAAGTGTGAATCAGACACTGTTTGTTTCCACTGATGATCCTACAGAAGCTTGTACCAAGTGGAAAGTCCCAGCTCCCCGTGTTTCTGTGTTGCTCTGCCAGTATATCTGCTGCAACCTTCCCAGTCCAGCCTCCCAGCCCTTGCCTGGCTCTGCAAGAGTGAGTCAGCTCAGCCAACAGCATCTCCTCGCCCGGCCTTCATCATCCCAACCCACGTGTGCTCCTAACAGTGCACTGCCACAGGGATTCTGAGTGGATCCTGACCTCCTGCACCCCTTCCTGGTGGGCACAGGTGCCTTCTGCTCCCGCTGGCTCTGGAGATGTGGTAGGTCTGTGTGGGAGAAGGCTCAGCAGTCCTCTCTTAGGTCAGGGTCCGCAGTGCTACTGAAGGAAAATTGAATGGGAAATATTAAATAGAAAGCTTGGGGTTGAGGGGAAGGGATTCACAGCTCACAGACATTGAGGCAGGATTTGTTTAGGGTTTTTTGGTAATTTTTTCTTTTCATCCACAAAATTCTAGTGCTTTTTCTTGTATTTGTCAGTGAGGATTTTGCTGGGATGTATTGTGTGTCAGAGAGCTTGGGGTTTGTGTTGCTGACTAGAACAATTGATTTTTATTTGTTTATTTACTGCAGGAGAGAAAAGAAGCTGTAAGTTTTAAGACTTTAGTTGCTCTGGAGGAGTTTTATTTAGAGAAACAGCCTGATTGTGTAGCTGTGTGTGATTGACACAAGCTCCTCTAATCCTGTTGCCAGTGTGGGCTCTGCAGCAGAGCCCTGGCTTCTCACACTCCAGTGTCCAGGTCACCTCGAGCTGTTCTCTGGCAGACCAGGATGCTTCTACCCAGGGCTGGGTGCTATCTCCTGCCCTGGAGCTCAGCTGCACATCACACAGGCCTGGCACACCACCAGCTCCCTGCCAGCAGGAAAGATGCAAACTGCAGGGTTTTGGGCATTTCCCGATTTCCTACCCTGCCTTGTTTCTTCCTGTTTTGCCTGCCTCAGAGAAGTCTTGGGTCCCAGATGGTGCCCAAAGATGGTGGCTATGCCTGGACAGTTTGGTGGCTGTGTAGGAGCCAGGGCTCTGCAGCAGCTGGACACACAGGGCTCAGCAAACTCATCGCTCAGCAGAGCCTGGGGTGGGGATATCACTGGCCTGAAGTGGTTTTGGAAGGTGACCAGCTGGAACCTTCTTAATCCCTGGAGCAGTGAGGTTCCCTGGGACCTGATCAGTGTGTTGAAAGCTGCCTGCTTGGTTGAGTACCTTCTATATTATTTTTTAAGCACGGTAATTACACTACTGCAATTTCCAAGGTAGGGGCACTCCTGCCAACGCCGTGGTGCCTCCTGCCAGCTGATGTCTCCTGCCTTGGTTGGGGAGAGCTGCTGTGGTGGGAAGCACAGCCATATGGATCCAGCTGCTGGAAGTGTGGGGTTGTAGCCTGTTACTCTTTCCTTGCACCCCAAGCTGCCTTTCTTGTGTGCACCCCAAAAGAGCCTCCAGCAGCTCCCTGCTGCCAGGCTGCGGAGTGGAGCCCCACATCACCTGTGAAGTGTCCCCCAGGAAAGGCCTCCTGTGGGCGGGTGCTTCGGTCCCTGGGTTTGGAGCAGTTCCTCTCCTGCAGGTAGGTGGCAGGCAATGTTTATCTCAGTTGTGTTTGCTGGGGCTGGAGAGTGACTGTGTTAACACTCAGCAGATGGGCCTGGTGAATAGGTGCTGGAGATAACCCTGTTTCCTCACACAGTCTTGTTGCCTGCTGGGAAAGGAGCCAGCCAGGCTGTTTAAGGAGAGGTGTGGAGCTTGGACAGGCTGAGGATGGATTTCTCCTTCAGCTGGTTCAGTTTTGGAAGGAGGTTGTTGCTGTGGGGCAGAAGCTGCTGCCACAACCCACCATGTTCTGGTATGGATTGGACCATGTAAAGGCAGGTTCCAGCCTGGTGCCCACTTGGATCTTTGGACCCTATTTTAATTCCATTCCAGGCAGGGACAGGAGCTGTCCATCAGTCCTAGGCAGAGGCGTGGGGAAAGCAGACTGGTGTCCTGCCAGTCACCAAGGCTGGGGGATTGGTGGCTGGGAACGTGGAACTGTGAGGCACAGCTGAAGGTTCGTGTTCCATGTCCTCTGCCACGCTGTGTGTCTCCCACTCACTTTCAGGGAAAACTCTGTGGCTGCTGGGCACCACGACGTGCAACAGAAGGCAGGGAAGCCTCCTGCCAAAGCTTGTCATACTGATGGCCCAGCCACTGCAGGACCTTTGAGGGATGAGCTGATGGTCCTTCTGGAAGGCTTTTTGGTTTTCCTGAAAAAGTTAAGCAGTAGAAATCCCAACAGCAGTTGAACAGTGTTGGGGGCTGACTCCTATTGCATGGGGCAAAAAGATGGGACCAGGAGGGAGACAGTGTGACCAGAGAATGTCACAGCTCCCCAGGGCCATTCCAGGACACTGCAATGTCCTGGCTTCCACCTCCCTTCCAGCTGCCTGGAGCCTGGATCTCCCACCCAGCCAAGTGAAATGGTGCCGCCTTACCCGAGCCTGCAGCTTGTTGCTGATGCCACATCAAACAGGTCTGGTGATGGGGCTCATCCCAAATGTCCCCTCATGTGGTACTTCTGTCTTTCAGGTTATCCTGGGTTTTCTCCTCTCCATGAGAAGGGACAGGGTGATTCCTTCCACAGTCCCATGGTGGCATTGCTAGAAGCCTTTTCCTACTGGGTAGGACCATGGGTGTGTGAGGGATGTGCAGGAGGAAGATTGGTAGTGGCTGCATGTCGCAGTCCACAGAAAGCACTGCAACATCTGCATTTCGGGGTGGAATTTTTGGAGCCAATGCTCTCCTGCACAGTGTACACTGAGTAACAGCATGGAACACTGCAGGAGGATGCAGGTGGATGGCACAGGTTGCTGACAGCCTTCCCTTGCCTTTTGCTAATGCCTGTGGTTCGATGAACCTCGCCCAGTAACACAAATGGATGTGACAGGATCATGGTGCCCTTCGTGGTCCCATTTGCTGCCAGAGCCAGGCAGCAGCTCCTTCCCTTCCTCTGCTTGAGGAATGATCTCGCTTTCAGATGTTGTGGACATGGTGCTGCCACAGGGGAGAGGGATGTACAGTGGCTTCCAGCTGTAGGACTTGAGGCAGAAAAATCAATGTTTATATTTCTCTTAGCTGAGAATAACTCCAGTAAATAAACACCTTGCAGAGTTCAAGCGATGCAAGCACCGTATATGAACCAGAATGAATTTTCAAGCTCTCTCTTGCAATAACATGGATTTCTTGATTTCAGGCTTTATTTAGAGAAACATTTGATTTAAGAAGGAGTTGTGAAGGTTATATCTGATCTCTGTGAGGTGGAGCTGCTCTTCCAGTGGCTGTGGAGCATGGTGTGGAAATGTTGGATTGCTGCTGCTGTTGGAGTGTTCCCAGGAGAGTTTCTCATGTACCAGCCAAAAGGAGGGTCACTTCCCTCCTCCCCAGGGGTGTTCTGGCTGCATCCTCTGCCCCTCCAGACCTCTCTGCTGCATTGCAGTCTGCTCAGAGTCTTGGGAAGCTGTGTGTGCAGGTGCTGCTGCTTGGGATTCTGGAGGCCAGCCAGGACCCAGTTCCTTCCACAGGCTGCACCAGCATCTCAGAGCTGTCTGTGCCTGCCCTTTATGGGATTAAATACCCTCCTTCCCTTTGTTCCAGCCAGTGTGGTAGTTGAACTTGGTTGTTGAAGCGACACTGGGGAGGGAGCCAGTGGTGAGCCCACTTGAGGTTCAGCTCCCATGACTTAGGCTGCTCTTGGTCTCTGGAGGTTTGACTTTGCTGTTCCTGGGAAGAGCTGAGGGCATGGGATCGACTTGGAGGCTTCTTCTGCACAGTTGACCCTGTCTGTGGTCTCAGGCAAGCAGAGCAGGGTGGAAGGGCTTGGAAGGGCCCTGCTCTGCTGGTCCAGCTGACTTGGAGCTGGGGTTCAAGATTGGGTTTAAGGCTTGGCCATTTTATCTGGGAGCAGGAAGGAGTGTTTAGAGGGAGGCTCTGGGCTCCTGGTGCATGTTTAACTGAGGGGAGAGCCAGTTTGTCCTTGTGTGAAAGAGGAGGAAGCAGGAAACTCTGCTTTAGCCCCACCTTTGCTCCAAGCTGCAGAAAATCACTCCAAGCAGGGGACAAAGGGCATGTGCAGGTCTGGGGTTTGTTCTCAGTGTGAGTGTACACATGGCATCCTGAAAGCTGGGAGGGCTGCACTGGGGGAAGACTGCTCCAGCATCCCAGGGATCGCCATGGTCCATGGAGCTGGTGCTGCTGCTGCACTTTTTGAAAATTGAACCTGCCTAGAAAAGGTAATTATGACTTCCTGCCCTGGGATCTGATGGTTCTGCCGTGTGTTGGACCACTCTCCCATCAGAGTTTCAGGCATTCCCAGGCAACGCTGGAGATTGAAACCAAGGCCTGGTGCAGCCAGAAGGGCATTATGGCCTCTCTACTTCACAGATAAGTGGGGAAGGGGCTGGAGCTGGGACGTGGTGGCCCTCTTTGCTGAGCTTGGAAGCTGCTGGTGAGCTGTCCTGGCACTGGTGCACCATGGAGCTGCTGCTCCCAGGCTGCCTGGGCTAGGCTTCTGGCCCCAAAACCTACAGCCACGTAGAAACACCTCTGCACACCAAAGCCTGCCTTCCTTGGCCTGGTGGTGTCTGGTGTGGGATAACACAGTTATCCCAGCGTAGATAAGTGGTGTGGAGCTGGAAGGAGAGGAGGGAGACAGGAACAGAAAGTAAGCCAGAGGTGGAGTGGGGTAAAGGAAGAAAGAATTAATGCTGGATCAGCAAGAAGGCAGAGCAGGTTGTCACCTCCTCCAAAGAGTTCCAAACAACCTGCAGACACACAAAGTTGCCAGGGCTGGGCGCAGAGACAGTGTGTTTGCTCACCAAGGCACAACCCCACTGTGAGAACGGCTTCAGTGGGTGCTGGGTTGCTTCTTTTGCCCTTCCTGAAGCATTTTGGATGGAAGCCAATGCATTGCCATGCGCTTGGAGGATTTGTCAGTGCCAGAGGAGCAAGTGCCTGTATAGCAGTGGCTGGATTGATGGTTGTTCCCTTCCTGGAAGCAAGGTCCTGACCATGCCAGCCCAGGAAACACGTGGTACTGCTGGCTATTGGGTGGCCTTGGCCTCAGCCTCACGCTGTGTCTTCTTTCTTGCAGCCACTCCCATTCTCCCGGCTCCATGGCTGCAGTCCGTGAGTGGTCCTGCACACGCTGCACCTTCCTGAACCCCGTGGGCCAGCGGCAGTGCTCCATCTGTGAGGCCCCCCGCCAGAAGCCAGACCTCAACCACATCCTGCGGCTCAGCGTGGAGGAACAGAAGTGGGCCTGTGCCCGCTGCACCTTCAGGAACTTTCTGGGCAAGGAAACCTGTGAGGTGTGTGGCTTCACCCCGGAACCAGGACCCAGTGGCTCCCCCTTGCCCGTCATCAACGGCATCTTGCCCAAGCCTGCCGTGCTGATGGAGCCCAAGGGCACGTCCAAGGAGGAGGCTGCCAAGGCGGAAAGCAGCAGCGAGGACTCAGAGGGGAAGAGCCCCGACGAAGCAGAGCTGGAGAGCGGCTGGGCTTGCCAACGCTGCACCCTGCACAACACGCCTGTGGCCAACTCCTGCTCCGCCTGCGGTGGCCCGCGCAAGCTCTCCCTGCCCAAGATCCCGCCAGAGGCGCTGGTCGTCCCTGAAGTCATCACCCCGGCCGGATTCCACATGGCCCCCTCCACCCCGCAGCCTTTAGTCTCCGCAGAGATCTCTGATGGTGATGCCGTGGCCACCCACGGCCCTGTGGCTATGGAACAAGAGGCCCAGAAGATACCAGCCTTCAGCCCCTTCTCCCCAGGGCTCCAGAACAACCCTGTGCCCCGAAGCCGGCGGGAGGTGCCCCCACAGCTGCAGATGCCGGGCCCCGAAGGCTCCCAGCCCGTGGCCACGGGCACCGTGGGACAGAAGGGCTCTCCCCAAGGTCAGGCCAGGGCTGCCCCTGCCGCACGCTTCCCGGACCTGCTGTCCAACAAACGGCTGAGCGTGCTGGAGGAGGAGATGGAGGTCAGTCCGTCCCACTGGAAGTGCAGCTCCTGCTCCCTGCTCAACTCCGCCGGGGCCAGCAAGTGCGAGGTTTGCAGCACCCAGAAAGGCAGCGACACCATCAACCTGGTGGGGGACTCCGTGAGGTTCACCCCGTGCAGCCCCTCTAGCCCTGACTTCACCACCTGGTCCTGTTCCAAGTGCACCCTCAAGAACCCCACGCAGGCCCAGAAGTGCAAGGTGTGCGGCTCCTCCAAGCTGCACGGCTTCCAGGAGCACGGGGCGCCGGGCCCCGAGCCGGCCCCGCGCTGCCCCGACTGCGGCGCCTGCGAGCGGGCCGGCTGCTCCTGCGGCACCAAGGCCCCGTCTGCCCGCAAGGTGGCCCGGCTCTTCCCGGCCCCGCTGCCCAGCGGGCAGGAGAGGCCGGGCCAGTGGGCCTGTCCCGCCTGCACCCTGCTGAACGAGGTGAAGGCCAAGCACTGCGGCGCCTGCCACACCCCCCAGCAGTACGTGGCCCAGCACAAGGGCCTCAAGCCCCTCAAGAGGAGGGAGAGCATGCACGTGGAGAAGAGGAGGCAAACGGATGAGGGCGAGGCCAAAGCCCTGTGGGAAAACATCGTGACTTTCTGCCGGGAGGTGAGTGCTTGCTTGTTCCTGGCTTCCCTTTCTGCCTCCCCCATGGCTCAGGGGCATCACCCTCCGTGCCTTGCCTTCCAGAGATCTTCCCTTGCAACAGTTGGATGCTAGTTGTTAGCACTGAAATGTCATTTTGGTGCAGAATGATCTCCAGGGTGAAGACAGCCTATACAGCCTGCTCTTGGTGCAAGGGTGAGGAAGTCTAAAACCTAGTGCTAAAACCTGTTAACTCTTTTACCCAGTGGTATTTTAAATCAGTGACAGAGAACTTCTGGGATGAAGGGGACGTCCTTAAGTGGTCAGTCCATCTCCTTCCAATGCCTAGTGGTGGGAAAGGTGGGGGGTGTGTCCAGGTTTGCTGGTGGCACTGCTGTCTGTGGATGCAGGAAATCTGGGATGCAACGAGCAGAGGCTCAGGATGAGAGTGCAGGCAGAGGAACTGCTGCCACTGCCAGCATCTGCAGGTGTTTCTGAGCCACGGGCTGGGCCTTGGCGTTCTTGGTTTGGGTGTTGCAAATGCAGAGGTGCAGCACAAATGGCTCCCACTGGCAGGCTGCACTGAGCTGCAGCTGCTCCCTGGCTCTAGTTAAAGGTCTCAGGACTATGTGCCAGCACCCACCTTCCACCACCAGAGGCGTCTGGTCCAGTCAGTTTGGTTTCAGCCTCAAACACCACTCTGATGGCCTCATTTTTTTCCCTGTATGGCATTAAATATGTCATACTGTGAATGCTGCTTTCTCTGGCCTCCTTCTGGGGGAGGCCTCCAGCTCTTCTGGACCAGATGGAAAGGGAGTTGCAGTCCCATTTTGACGTACAGACAAGGCTTTTCCTGCCTGGTCTGAAGATCCTGTCCATTCCTGTACCTCTACTGCACAGTCCAGGGAACAGAGATGTTTGGCCCAGAGGGGAAGCTCTGAGAATGATCTTGTTTGGGCTTGTGGTTTTTTTAAATTGCTGCATGTCCTTCCTAACAGGCATGGGTGTCTTTGTAGCAGAGACCCAGATTCTGCTTATCCCTGTCTTTTAAGCAAGTGAATAGCCTCTTTTGTAGGCAGGGAACATCTGTTACATCAGGAATCAGGCCTGAAGGATGAATCATGATGATGGCCAGGCTGAATTAGCAGCGTGGCACTGCCAGGAAGGGGAGCCTGCCTTCCCCCGTCCCGCAGTGCTCAGTCAGAGCCTTGGCTGAGCCTGCTGTGCTCCTTAACCCACCAGTAATGGGCTGTTAGCTCTGCCTGGGCCATCTCCCAAAAATCCCCCTCACCTGAATCTCAGCTGTGCTCTGATGCTGTGTAGGTGCAAGGTGGCCTGGCAGCAGTGGAGGGACGATGCTGCTCCCATCCTTGTGCTCACTCTGCTCCCGGTGTCCCTCCCAGTGCTCGTGGTCAGGCTGGCGTGTGAGGCAGCCTCCAAGCTCCCTCCTGCCCCAGCGCTTCCCAGGCTGTTCAGCCTTCCCCTGGAGGAGTCAGGCTGGCCAAGTTCTCCTCCGTCTGTTGTCCCGCTGCCCCGCATCATGTGGAGCAGCCTCTCTTGCTGCTCCCTGCCAGGATTTCTGCTCAAGCTCCTGCTGTGGGTTTTCCTTCCTCTGCTGTTCCAGGGATGCCTTTTCCAACTCTTCGCAGTGTGTGGTCCCTATTTTAGCTTTAGCCTTTCTCTTCTGTTGGGGAGCAGTGCAGGGCTGACCTCTTCCACTGGAATCATGGAATCAGAATGGTTTGGGTAGGAGGGGACCTTAAACCTCATCTCGTTCCAATGGTGCCAGCCCACCCCACCTTCTACCAGGTCACTCCAAGTCCTGTCCAGCCTGGCCTTGAACACTTCCACAGATGGGGCAGCCACAGCTCCCCTGGGCACCCTGTGCCAGGGCCTCCCCACCCTCACAGGGAAGAATTTTTCCCCAGTATCCAATCTAAATTCCTCCCCTTGCAGTTTAAAACTTTTCACTTGTCCCATCGCTGCTTGTCCATGTGAAAAATTGCTTTCCCTCTTATTAATAAACCCCCTTTGGGCACTGGAAGGGGTTCTAAGGTCTCCATGGAGCCTTCTCCAGGTGAACAGCCCCAGCTCTCCCAGCCTGGCTCCAGAGCAGAGGGGATCCTGCCCACGGAGCATCTCCATGCTGGTCCTGTTCTAACAGATCCATATCTTTCTTGGGCCGAGTCCTCCAGAGATGGACAAAACTGGGGTCACACAAGGGCAGAGCAGAGGGTGAGAATCCCCTACCTCCTGTCCTTGTGTCCCTGCCCAGCAAGTTCCTGCAGAGCCCAGAGATCCATGTGCAGGGATTGGTCACATCCAGGTCCCCAGCCAGGATGTGACTGAGGCTACTGGAATGGTTGCTGCTCCTCAGCTGCACAGGACAGATGCACCCCTGGGAGAGCAGGACAGCTATTAGCAGAGAAACACCCTCTTGCAAAAGAGGAGCTGGAGGTGCTATTTGAGGCACCACAAAGGAAGCTTTCAGGTAGGATTGCCACAAAAGAGGAGGTCAACTACTAGTTCAGTGTACATGAAGCTAATTTAAATCAGAGCCAGCTTTTGCTGAAAGAATTTAATTTAATTTAATTTAATTTAATTTAATTTAATTAACAATAACAAAGAAACACCTGTTCTCATTTCACCCTGCGTTAGACTGAAAATGCCACTCTTCTCCACTTGGTGAAGTTTTGTGCTTCCATTCATGTGGTTAATGCCTATGGGATTACCTGCCCTTCCACCCAACCTATTTATTTATTATGCAGCAGCTATTGCAGGAGGGCTGTGATGTGGGATACCCTCACTCTGGAATTGCTTGCCTGGTTGTGGTCTGGCTGCATGCAATTGCAAAAGCTGTCCCTCCCATCCTCCATAGGGGGTGGTACAGGGCTGCCAAGCCCAGCCTGTCCCCTCCAGGGCAGGGACAAGGCTCGGGTTGAGGTGTGTTTGTGTGCCAGGTGGCTCCTTGCAGCCTTGCTGTTTGCAGGCTTTGCTGCTTCTGGAGGCAGCCAAGGCACCCCACAGCCCAGCTTTTAGCACCAGCACAAGTGTGAGACGGTCCCTGCCTGGGGAGGCTCCTGTGAAACAGAAAAAGGCAGATCAGAGTCACAGCCCAGAGCTTTGGGCCGGAGGAGCGAGCCCAAGGCAAGGCTGAATGCTGGACCTGAAGCACAAAAAGCATCTCTGCTGCTGCCAGCAGACACCAGCCTAGTTCTGCCCCCTTGCAGGGCTGGGAGGGGACTGCCTGGGCCAGGCAGGAGGGCTCTGCTGTCTCTCAGGGGGACGGTGGGAGGCTCTCCAGGACCCCCGGTCCCAATTGTCTCCAAGTGATGCTCTCCTTGCCTTTTGCTCTCACAGAACAAAGTCAATTTTGTGGACGACAGTTTCCCCCCTGGGCCCAAGTCCGTGGGGTTCCCGGAAGGTGACAGCGTGCAGCAGCGGGTGAAGCAGTGGCTGCGGCCCCACGAGATCAACTGCAGCATCTTCAAGGACCGGTCAGTGAAGTGGTCAGTGTTCCGCACGCCCCGGCCCTCGGACATCCTGCAGGGACTGCTGGGAAACTGCTGGTAAGGGCGGCTGAGCCGGGCCGGCACCTTCCCGCCCCTTCCTTCTTTCCCCGCTCTTCCTCCAGCTCCAGCTTGGCCCCCTCAGCCCCACTCAAGCCCATTTATGCCCCCAGGCTGTAGCCCATGCCCTGCCTGACCCCCTCCCAGTGTGGCGTGGCCAGGCAGCTCGTGCTGCCCGCCCGTGCCCCGCTGAGGCCGCCCCGCGTGCCCGGCAGGTTCCTGAGTGCCCTGGCCGTGCTGGCTGAGCGGCCAGAGCTGGTGGAGAGGGTGATGATCACCAGGACACTGTGCCCCGAGGGCGCCTACCAGGTGCGGCTGTGCAAGGACGGCACGTGGACCACGGTGCTGGTGGATGACATGCTGCCCTGCGACGAGTGCGGGTACCTGCTCTTCTCCCAGGTCAGTGCCATGGCGGTGGGCAGCGCTCTGGGGCTCAGGGAGGCTCATGCCAGGCTCTCCCAGGAGAGGCAGTGGGAGGAGGCGCTGCTGGGGTTTGTGTGAGGCCCCTGCTTCATGCTGCATTTAGAATCTTAGAGTCACTAAGGTTGGCAAAGGCCCCAAATATCATCAAGATCACCACTGATCAAATACCCCCAGCCCACTAAAGCATGCCACAAGGCACCATATTGTGTTTTGAACACTTCCAGGGATGGTGATTGCACCGGTGCCCTGGACAGCCCACTCCAATGCCTGACCATCCTTCATTAAGGAATTTTCCCAATATCCAATCTAAACATCCCTTGGTGCAACTTGAGGCTGTTTCCCCTTGTCCTGTCCCTGTTCCCTGGGAGCAGAGCCCGACCCCCCCTGGCTGTCCCCTCCTGTCAGGGAGTTGTGCAGAGCCAGAAGGGCCCCCCTGAGCCTCCTTTTCTCCAGGCTGAGCCCCTTTCCCAGCTCCCTCAGCCTCTCCTGGTGCTCCAGCCCCTCTCCTGGTGCTCCTGCCCCAGCCAGCTCTGTTCCCTTCCCTGGACATGCTCCAGCCCCTCAGTGTCCTTCCTGTTGAGCCAAATGCCATTGACCTTCTTGCCCACCTGGGCACATCTGACTCATGTTCAGCTGCTGCCAAGCAGCACTCCCAGATCCTTTCCCAGCAGGTACTTCCCAGCTGCCCCAAGCCTGGAGCTGCTGGGGGATGCTGTGACAAAAATGGGAGATCCAGCACTGGTTGCACCCTGTGTGGGGTCTTTGCTGTGTCCAGCTGAACTCTTTGAGGTCACAATATCCCTCTATTTAGATTTCTTTTGGCATTTCCCAGGCTGCAGTGAAGAAATTCCGTTTACAGTTGCTTTTCCCTCACCCTTCCTTGCACCACAGCCACTTCACTTGCAGGGAAAGCCACTCTGCTCCTATAAAAGGAAAACACTTTAACCTCTGTTTTGCCTTGCAAGGGGCTGAGGGAAAGCTGTTACTTTCCTCTGTGGGGAGGTCTGTCAGCTTGGCTGTGCCAGGGAGGGACTGTGGAGAAGCAGGGGATGGCACATGGAGCAGCTTGTTCTGAGCCAGTGCCCAGTTGCTCTGAGCACTCTGGGGTGGCATCTGCTCAGATCAGTGGAGCTCCCTCAGCCCCTCCAGGACATCGCTCTGCCCTGCCCTGCCTGGCAGGCCCAGGGGCTCTTGCTGGGATCACGTCCATGAAGGAGACTGAGAACGTCTCTATTGAAACTCAGGGGGCAAAATCTGCCAAAGAAAACAAAGTGCCACTGTCAGGAGGAGACAGGGACTGGGACTGCTGGCTTGGATCTCATTCTGCAAATCCAGTCCTCTGGGTTTTGACACACAGCCATGTCAGGACAGGACTCAAACTTCAGAGAAGGGAAGAGGGAGTTTGTGCCTATTTTCTGTCTCTCAGTAGAAAGAGAATAGAGATGCATTTCTTTATTTCAGCATAAGATTTACCTGTCTTGGTTTTTCCCTTTTCCTTCCATCTTTCATGAATTTCAAGTCTGCCTTTGGAGGTTTTTTTAAGATTGGAGGTTTTCACATGGGCTGGACTTGCCGTACCTCTGTTTCCAGGGGCGTCTGAATCGTGATGACATTTTTCTGCTGAGTGTTCAGCTGTGGGAGCTGGATGTAGGGGATAAAAAAGGAAAATCAGAGTTTTAAAAATAAAAGAAAATCAGGCTCTTATCTGAGCTCCCTGGCTGTGGTTCAGGCAGAAATAAACAACATGGATTTTATTGAGTGAAGGACCCAAAAACCAGCAAAAAGCACTTTTAAGCTCTCTTTATCCATCAGAAAGAAATCTTCACTCTGCCAGCTCTTGGCTGCCACCTGTGAGTCACACAGGCACAATGTACCAGTGATTTTCCCTGCTGCTCTCCAAGCACTGGATACCAAGCCCCATTTGCTGGGAAAAAACTTGAATCTTGTAATTAGGCCTTGTAGTTACTCCCTGTGCTGGAGTAGAGGACTTTTCCAGTCCAAGCTTTTGGAGCTTGTCCTTGAAGCAGTGTCTGCGTTCCCTGGGTGGAATCCAATCAGTCCCATGGCCATGTGGGCTCTGGGCAACCTCCTCTGCCAAAGAGGTGTTGGTTTGGGTTTGCAGAATGTGTGAGTTAAAGGCAGCTGTTCCAGATGTGCTCCACATCACAGAATCCTAGAACGTCCTGAGTGGGAAGGGACCCACAAGGATCATGAGTCCAACTCCTGGCCCTGCACAGCTCCAACAATCCCACCTTGTGCCTGAGAGCATTGTCCAAGTGCTCCTTGAGCTCTGGCAGCCCTGGTATCCTCTTCCATTATTAAATGGTTCTAAGTTCAGGTTGAAGTGGACGGAAGGGGCTCAGGCTGGGCACCCACCCTGCCAGCCTGATTGCTGGACACCCCAGGGTGCAGTTTTGTCAGCATCCAGGCCTCTTGGGTGTTCATTCCAGGACTTCTTCCCAAGGGGAACTGAACTCTGCAAACAAAACAGTGGGCAAAGAGCGAACGGGTCACCCATGGCCGAGGGGACAAGCTCCTGGCATGGCCTTGCTGCCCCTGCCTCTCCAGCCCCAGGACAGCTGACTGGGATGGGTGTGAGGGGCTTTCCCACCTCCTGCCCAGGGTGGTGACGTGTCCCTCCCTCTCTCTGCAGGCCCAGAGGAAGCAGCTGTGGGTGGCCCTTATTGAGAAGGCGCTGGCCAAGCTGCACGGTTCGTACTTCGCCCTCCAGGCCGGGCGTGCCATCGAAGGCCTGGCCACGCTCACGGGCGCCCCCTGCGAGAGCCTGATGCTGCAGGTCAGCTCCACTAACCCTCGCGAGGAGCCCATTGACACTGACCTCATCTGGGCCAAAATGCTGAGTTCTAAGGAGGCTGGGTAAGACGAGGCAGGAGCAGGGCTGCTGGAGGGGGGGTCAGGGGAACGTTCTTGTCTTTAGAGACTCAGGAGAGAGGTTACTGCATTAGCTGGGGCGGAGTCCTCCACCCTTGCCACTCACTTGGAGCATTGGTGGAGCTCCCACCCGAAGCTCTAAGAAATTATTTCTCCTGTGAGTAATTCCCATATGGAATTAAGAGCCTGATGAACTTCCCCTGCACATCACTGCTGTCTTGCAGGAGTCAGGAAGTGGCACTGAATCAGCTTGCTTTGCTTTGAGCTTTTCTGTTGTGTGATTGCTTAACCCAGCCCATGTCTCCCACCTGTATGTGACATCTTTGCTAATGACACCCGGCTCACGCTGGTCTGGAGGGGACACAGCCAAAGCAGAGACCTCTCGCTCATCACTTGTGCAGGAGGGCAAATGAGTTGGCTGAAGGCTGGGGTATGGGGCCACATGGATGGATAGCTCCCAGCACATGGTGTCCCTCTAAACCTGACTGGTGCAGACCTCCTGCCCCAAATAGTGTCCTCACTGCTGCTGATTTGTCTGGCTGATGGACCACCTGCCTTTCTCCGTGGCTTTCTGCCAGCCAGCAGAAGTGGGCACGGCCTCAGGGCCCGGCAGAAATTGGGGGAGGTTTGGGGCAAAGCCCCCCAGTGCCAAGCAGCTCTCTTTGGAGCCTGGGCTCAGCACGCATGTGGGCAAAGGGGAGGGAGCTCTGGCCAGCGGGGCTGGGCACTGCCTGGGGAGTGCTGTTGATCCCAATGGTGTTGTTGCAGAGAGGGAGCATCCAGGAGCCTCCTGGGAGGAAGCTGTCCCAGTCCTTGAGGGATAGGGATGAGCTTCCCCTCTCCAGGCCTGGCAGAACCCCGAGGCTTTGCTGTCCCCGTGCAGGTTCCTCATGGGCGCGTCCTGTGGCGGAGGCAACATGAAGGTGGATGATGTGGCCTACGAGAGCATGGGGCTCCGGCCCCGGCACGCCTACTCCATCCTGGATGTGCGGGACGTCCAGGGCTTCAGGTGAGCTTGGGCTGGAGCCTTCCATGGCACTGCAGCTGCTCCTGCTAGCAGAGCCAGCAGAAACCCTGGGGACAGGAACTGAGGGCATGCTGGACAGGACCCTGGGGACGCTTCGGTGTCCCATCCTCATGGCCAGCAAGGATGACACCACCCTAGAGTGTCATATAGATGCTGTTGTTGTATAAGCTGTCCTTGCCTGGTGTTGGTTCCATGTCCAAGAGTAGAATGTTTCACCTGGTCTCACAGGACACAGAGGACTGAGTTGAGCTCTCACTTCAGTGAGGTGCTCAAAGCATATTGCTTACCTTTGGATGGAGGAGGGGTAGAAATCGATGCCACCCTGACAATGGGGCTGCTGTAGAAAGCTGTATTTTCAGCCATGTCACTCAGCAGCCTCTCCCCTGCTGAGCCCCTTCCCCACAGCACCTGGCTGAGCCCCTTTGGGCAGGGAAGGGCAGAGGGAGCAGCAGCAGGTCCAGAGCCACAGGACAGGGACATCCGGGGCCACAATGTGCATGCCACATTGGTTCTGAGATGCTGTCAGGGCTTTGGAAGGCAGGAGTGATGGGGGCAGGCTGGGTCTCCCCTCCCTGCTGGGTCTGACACTTTCCCCTTCCCCCAGGTTACTGCGTCTCCGGAATCCCTGGGGCCGCTTCTCCTGGAACGGCAGCTGGTCGGACGAGTGGCCGCACTGGCCGCTGCCCCTGCGCCACGACCTGATGCCCCACGGCAGCAGCGAGGGCGTCTTCTGGATGGAGTACAGCGACTTCATCAAGTATGGCCCTGCCAGAGGGAGAGCTGTGGGGCAGGGAACGGGGCAGGGACGGAAAAGGGGACACGGGGTCACGATGGGGCAGGCGGGACCAGTCATCCCTAGGGAATGTGGGTGTCCTGCAGCATGCAGGGCGCCCCATCGGGACTGGGCCTGGCTTCCCCACAGGTATTTTGACTCCGTGGATATCTGCAAGCTCCATTCGGACTGGCACGAGGTGCGTGTGCAGGGCATGTTCCCCAACAAGGCCAACGGGCCAGTGACCGTGACGTCGCTGACAGTGTTGGAGCGTGCAGCTCTTGAATTCGCTCTCTTCCAGGAGGGCAGCAGGTGAGCTGGGCAGGGCAGCAAAACTGGGGAGGCTTGGAGAAAAGGAGGCTCAGAGGGGACCTTCCGGCTCTGCACAACTCCCTGACAGGAGGGTGCAGCCAGGTGGGGGTGAGGCTCTGCTTTCAGACAGGACAAGGGTAAAAAACAGCCTCAAGTTGCACCAGGAGAGGTTTAGATGGGATATTGGGGAAAATTTCTTCACTGAAAGGGTGGTCAGGCCCTGGCACAGGCTGCCGAGGGCAGTGGTGGAGTCACCATCCCTGAAGGAATTAAAAACCGTATGGATGTGGCACTTGGGGACATAGGTTAGTGGTGACCTTGGCAGTGCTGCATTAATGGTTGGACTTGATGATCTTAGAGGACTTTCCCAACATTAATGATTCCACAATTCAGTGATTCTGTAGGCCCAGAAGAAATCCAAACACATTGGCATCTCACCACATGGTATCCCTCGGGGTCTCAGAGCTCAGGGGTGGGCACCCATCACCATCTCTCCAAATCTTGGGAACTGCTCATGTTCAGCTGGAACCCAACTCCTAAATGCAGGGCTGGTTCCTGGGGCTGGATACTTGGGACAGTGGAATAGCTCTTCCCTGAACCTGCTGCCTGTGTCCTGGGTGACAGTGACCCTTCCTTCCTGACACAGGAGGTCAGACACGGTGGACAGCCACTTGCTGGACCTGTGCATCATGGTTTTCCGGGCCACCTTCACCAGTGGGAACAAGCTGAGCCTGGGCCGGCTGATGGCCCACAGCAAACGAGCCGTCAAGAAGTTCGTCAACTGTGACGTGATGCTGGAGCCGGGCGAATACGCCGTCGTGTGCTGTGCCTTCAACCACTGGAGCTCTGCCCTGGCCGGCCCTGCTGCCCAGGGTGAGGGGGTGAAGGGGCCCTGGGGGATGGAGAGGTGCCAAAGCCCTTGATCCTCATCCACGGGGACTTTCTTGAGGATAGAGGTTGCCTGTTGCATGTTGCACCCATGCCTCAACCCAACAACACCGTGCTCCTGGGGACTGTGGGCTTGGTGACAGTTCCCTGATCCCCCTTCCTCCGGCTGTCTCTTCAGCTTCCAGTCCCACCAGCAGCCGACCAACCACTGATTATTCCAGCTACATCCTGGCCATCTACAGCTCTCGCCTGGTGATGGTAGAGCAGGTGGAGGCACAGCCCACCACGCTGGCAGATGCCATCATCCTGCTGACCGAGAACAAGGGCGAACGCCACGAGGTGGGTGGGGGGCACGGGGTGGTGCTGGGGGGAGATGGGTGATGCTACCAGAGGGAGCCCGGAGCTGTGGAGTCCTCAGTCAGGGGTTGGGCAGGGCTGTGCCAGCTCTGGCTGCCACCCCTGGATGCCCACCCCATTTGCTCCCTGGAGCAGCGTGTGGCACCCCAGCAGATGGGCAAGCACTTGGCTAGAGCGGAAACTGCCAGTGCAGGGGTTTTGGTTTGGGGACGGGGTGCCCAGATGCCTCATCCGCTTCCCTGCTGTCCGCCCCAGGGCCGTGAGGGGATGACCTGCTACTACCTGACCCACGGCTGGGCAGGGCTGATCGTGGTGGTGGAGAACCGGCACCCCAAGTCTTACCTGCACGTTCAGTGCGACTGCACCGACAGCTTCAACGTGGTGTCAACGCGCGGCAGCCTCAAGACACAGGACAGCGTCCCCCCCCTGCACAGGTCCGGGGTAGGCAGGGCTGGGTCACGGGGCTGCCGTGGGGCTGGCAGGAGGCTGGGAGAAAGGCAGAGCCAGGGCTGGCAGGGAGGCACAGAGTGGGATTGCTGAGACAGGTGGGGTTGCCAGGACTGAGGTGGGATTGCTGGGGCGGAGATGAGATTCCTGGGACAGAGATGGATTGGTGGGGCAGAAATGGGATTCCTGGGGTGGAGGTGGGATTGCCAAGGCAAAGGTGGGATTGCCGGGGTAGAGGCCGCTGCCCTGAGCCCGTGGCTCTCTCCACAGGCAGGTGTTGGTGATCCTGTCCCAGCTGGAGGGTAACGCCGGTTTCTCCATCACGCACCGCCTGGCGCACCGCAAAGCCACCCAGGCCTTCCTCAATGACTGGATGCTGACGAAGGGCACCCACAACCCGCTGCTGACGCCCGAGGTCGCTGGGCTGCACGGCCCCCGGCCCCTATGACAAAGAGCCTCCCCCTCCCCGCCCCACTGCCCTGTTCCTGTCACCAAGCCTCCAGCCCAGGGTGCCCCCCCGAGCCACCAGTGCTGACCTGTGGGGCAGAGCCACAGTGGCACCCCCAGCACTTTGCCCCACGCCACGGGGCCGGGGCGAGTTCTCGGGGCTGGCACCAGCCCTGTTTGCTGCCCCCCGCCCTGGCACCGCTGCCCCCCCCCTTTACGAGGAGCAGTTGGGGGCACGGGGCCATCTCAGGATCCCACCTGCCCCATACCTGTGCTGGGCCTGGTGCCCTCTGCCTGCCCCGGGGGCTGTGGGAGAGGGAGGGGCTGGAGGTTGCTGTCGAGACCCTTCCCAGGCACCACGCTCAGGACTCTGCCCCTTCCCGTGGCGCCAGGGCACTGACGCTGCAACAAGAAGAATATACCTCTGATGTCTGTCCGTCTGTGTGACCTTCCGTCTGTCCCCGGGCCCTGCCCGCTGTCTTGTTGCCCCCTTTGTCTGCTGCCAGGGCCAGCGTGGTGCTGAGGTTGGGCTGGGGGGTGCCAGGATCGTGGTGCCACCCATGCCAGGATGCCCCCCACCCATCCTGGGTGCTGGGGCTGGGGGGGAGAGGGCGCGGGGTTGTTGCAGATATCTGCCTCTAAGGGGCTTTTGCTGTAATTGGGGTGAAACTCCGAGGTCTCCCCTCCTCCTCTGGGTGGGGAGCGAGGCCTCGGGGTGCTGCTGGGCGGGGCTGTGGCGCCGGGCTCCTCTCCCTGTCACACAAGTGTTACTATGCAAAGGCGGCCGCTGGGAGCAGTGCCTGGAGAGAAGCCATGGCCCCAGCTGGGCTCAGCCCCTGGCACTGCCCTGTGGGCCCCCACCGTGCCCCATGGAGGGAGGGTGGGCAGCAGATACAGACCTGGGGTCAGGGAGCAGTTCGCTGGAGTCACCGCGAGTCCATGTGCAGTGGAGGGGGTGGTTTTGGGGGGGAAGCAGAGAGCCCCCTCCTCCAGAGCCCGAGTGCTGTAGGAGGCACTGAACACAAGTCGAGGGTTGCACCTCGGGATGCTGCTGGCCCTGTGGGTGCTCCGAGGTGGGGGCTGATCCTGGGGCGAGCTCCACCCCACGTTTTCAGGGCATCGTGGCTCTCTGACTTGACGTGTATGTGTGTGTGTGTGTGTGTGTGTGTGAGTGTGTGTGTTGGGGTCTCCTCTGTGTACCCTCTCCTTCCTGAGCTGTGTGGACTTACAGCTGAGGGGGGCAATGGGCATTGCTGGACCCAGTTCTGGCAAAGACCTTGCTGGGGGGTCCTGCACCCCAAACCCTGCTCCAGCAGCTGGGCTGGGCACGGGTGCGGGGCGCTCCGCCCGACCTGTCCCTCTGTGTCCCCCGGGCGTCGGGCTGCCCTGGCACCCTCCAGCCCCCCCAGCTGGGGCTGCTGAGCCAAGCTCTGTCCGTATTTCTGTTTGTTGATCTGTTTTCTCTCTTTCCAGCTCCTTCCTCCTTGGGATGATTTGTCCTTCACTTTTTTTTCTCCTCTCTCTCTGTCTTTCTGAGCTGTGAATATTTTTAACCCTGTAAATACTGTCCAGCTCTTCAGAATCATAGGATATTTTATCAATTGTAAATCAGATCAGTAATCCCTGTATGATATGAATTATCCATGGGTGGTTTTCAAACTCAGGTTCTGACGGACCAAATAAAGTTTTGTTTTTTACTGAAGCTGCCTGGTTTTTCTGTGGAAGAGACGAAAGGGATGAGCAGGCTGGTTTGGGGGTCAAAGCAATGGGTCTTGAAGGCATTTCCGTGGAGCAGCAACAGTCGGTGCTGGGGGGAGAGCTGAGCACCAAAGAAAAGGTAATGCAAAGCTGTTGTTTACCTGTGCTTTGGCGTGTGGGAGCGCAGAAAGGGGCGGAAATAGAGCAAAACAAAAGCAAAATCCAGAAATTGCCATAAAATGCGCCGTGTTCTCTCGCAGGGCCGAGCAGGGCTGTGCCGTGGCCGGGAGAGGGCACCCACCCTCCGCCTGGATGCTCTCCCGCTCCTGCCTCAGTTTCCCTACCCGTTCCATGCCGGACAGCGCTATTGCCGTGGCCGCTGCATCCCCGGCACCGTGCCCAGGCTGGGGATGCAGGAGCAGCTCTCCCTCCTCGCAGCACCCAGGGCAACACCCCTGCTCCTGCCGTGCCTTTGTCCGGCGGCGGGGCCGCCTGGCGCGGGGAGAACTTTCCGGCTGAGCGGAGGCGGCCGGCTGCCAGCCCGCTCTCGCCCGGGGTGGGCACCTTGAGACCAGTAGGGAGAGAACAGAAGGAGAGGATTTCGGTCTTTCTTACAGCAACTTGTAATAGATTTTTCCGGGCGAAACATCTTTGCATTCAGAAGGCCCTGTCACAAGCCATCAGCCTCAGCCAGGGAGAAACAGATGGAGAGTTAATTTTGGCGGGGAGGGCGCTGCCACGCTGCCTCCTCTCCCTCAGTCTGTTCAGGGAGAGGAGCCGGGTTTAACCCTCGCGGCCGTGCAGCCCCTCGCTGTTGCCTCCTGGCCATCCCGGGGGGTTCGGGGCCACCGCGGGTCCCCCCGCCCCGCTCTGTGCTGCTCGGTGCCCAGAACACGCCGGGACACCTCAGCGCAGAGACCTGCGGGTGGCTCTTGTCGTGATGACCAGTCCGGGTGGGTGAGCGTGTCCTGCCTTCCCACGGCCACGGCTCCACGTCCTGGTGAGCCTCGTGCCCGCCAACGCACCGGGAGGAGATCCTGCCATGCCGGGAGCTTGGCACGGCAGCGCCCGCTGCAGCCGGGGACACTCGGGTGGGCTGGCGGTGCAGGGGACACCATCTCCCAGGAGAAGGCACGTGCAGGGCAGTGGGGGGCAGTGGTTCTGTCTGGACATTTTGGGAGCCCTCAGAACACCCCCAACATCAGGGACCGGGCTGAGAGCTGCAGCGTAGCCATGGAAGGGGTGGAGGTGAAATCAAACCCTAATTGTGCCCAATTCCCAAGGGCTGAGGCAGCATTAACTGCTTTATAATTACAAATAATTGTGTGGCAAAAGATAAAATTGTGTTTGACACATCAGCTCTGGAGGAGGGTGTTGTTTCATCAGGAAATTTGTCATCCCTTGGCTCTGTCAGTCTTGAGCCTGAAGTCTGAAGGAGGAGATGGGGATGGGCAGAGGGAGCAGCGGGCCAAGGGAAGGATGGATGGAAGGGAAGGACGGACAGCAGGACATTGTGGAGGGGAGATGGAGGAAGCGTGCTGTGGTACCCAGCTGTGCGAAGAGCAGAGGCACAGGTGTGACAGCCGAGGCAGGGAGCAGGCAGTGGCTGTCCCACTGCCCTGGCACGGCTGTGACACCTCACCCAAGAGGCTGTGACTGCACAAATGACAGCACAGGTCACCCCAGGGTGTCCACACACCAGCTCACCTGGTGGGACAGCGTGAGCAGGGCAGGTTGCCAGGGCCACGTGAGGCACCCCACTGCTGCTGCCGTCCCGCTGGTGCCCTGCACTCGCAGGGCTGGGGCTGCTCCCCCTGGGCACTCGCGAGGATGCTCAGGCAGATGAAGGCAAAGGGCGGTGAGGCCCTGGGACAGGGTGCCCAGAGAAGCTGTGGCCGCCCCATCCATGAAAATGTCCAAGGTCAGGTTGGGCGGGCTTGGAGCAATCTGGGATAGTGGAAGGAGTCCCTGCCCATGGCAGGGGGTTGAACGGGATGGGCTTTAATGTCGCTTCCACCCCAAACCGGTTGGGATTCTCTGAGCAGCCGCTTTCTCATCAGCACGGCCACCACCCCTTGACCTGCTGAGCCCAGGGAAATCTCCCGGGGGCAGAGGTGGGAACGTGGATCCTTGCTGTGGGATCCGGCCGGGCTCTGGCCGCTCGTCAGGCCCTGGCACCGCCGGGACCCCGCGGCTGCTCGGGGAGGGGGCATGTCAGGGAGCGAGGGCTCGAGCGCTCTCTGTGATTCACTCTGACTATAATGGGAGCTGCTGGTGAATATTTTATGGCTCCCACAGGGCAGATAGAACATATTGTGCATTTTACGCCACAAATCTCCGCCTGGAGACAGAGGGAAGCTTAAAAAAAGAGCAGCACCAGCTCTGCGCTGGGTTGAGGGGGGCAGAGCTGCAGCACCGGTGCCAGCGTGAGCATCGCAAGGGTATTGTCGCCCACCGCTGTCGCCCTCCCCAGGGGTGCCGATGGGTGCCCTGGTCCCAGCCCCGGCCCGGGCGCAGGGGATGCTCCGCGGCCGCAGGACCAGGCTGCGGTGGGTGGCTGCGGCGGCTGCGGCCGCTGCCCCGGGCCAGGCCTGGCAGCTCTGCGGCTCTGCGGCGCAGGCGAAGTGCTTTGCCCGGGGCTGAGCCCTGCAGGAGGGTCCCTGCCTGCGCCCCGGCCTGCCTTCCCCTTCGTCAATAATGCAGCCGCTGCCCCGGGCGCCCGCCGGCGCTGCCCGCAATAATGGATCGGGATGCGAGCGGCCCCCTCCTCATCCTCCGCCGCGTCCCACGCTCTGCCAGGAGCTGGTGCGCCACGGAGGAGCCTTCAACTTCACCGGCACCAGCCGCGGCTGCTGCCCGGCCGGCAGGCCCAGGGGACGGGGTTCCTTGCAGGCAGCCTCATCCCCGGGCGGCGGGTGCCGCTGGGACCGGAGTTCCCGGCTGGCCGCCCTCAGGAAGGGAACGGGGCACGGTCATCACCGGCACCGTGTGCCAGGAGGGGGCTCAGGCTGGGAGCCCCAACCTTGCTGAAGGGCCGTGCATGCACGGGGGAGCCCTGTGCACCAGGGTGCTCATCCCGCTCCCTCGAGTTCACTCCAGTGCCAGGCAGGGAAACGTTACGGATCCCGCAGCTGCCTGCACCCACCTGCGCTGGGCCGGAGCGGGGGGAGGTTCCCCGGGCCACGGCAGCAGCGGGAAAGAGGAGCAGGAGGATACAGGCACCAGTGAGTCAGGGCCAGCCCGTGGGTGCCGCTGCAGGTGGTGAGCGGCCCTTTATCGTCCCACCCAGGAGAGCCCCAGCTCTCACCCAACCACAGTCCAGTGGGATGAGGACCTGATGCTTGGGGTCAGTTTCTTCCCCCCTCAGATGGGGGAGAAATCCCCGGAGATCTGGGTCAGACCCAGACTACCTAGAGAGCAGTCCCAGAGAGGTGCAGCCTGTGCCCCAGGGGCATCACGGACCCTCCACCTCCCACGTCCCCAGCTGTGAGGGGTGAGCAGAGCCCTCCAACACCCCCCCCCCCTCGATTCCGAATGGGGGTACGGCAGAGCTGCGGAGGGCAGGGGTGGAGCTGCTCTGGGGTGCTCACCTGGTGGCTGCCATGGCATCCTAGAGCGCCACGCTGTCCCTCGGCTGGGTTTCCCCTGGGACAAGGCTCAGGGAGTCACCCAGACAGACATGAGGAAGGAGAAGACTTTGCCGGGATGAAGCCCCCATCCCAGGGCGGCTCCTCTCCTCCTCCGCCTCCCGGGCTCCGTCCGAGGGCAGCGGGCGCGGGGCCGCGCAGGGTCCGGCACAGCTGGGGCCGCCCGGGCTGTCACGGGCTGGGCTATCGAATCTGAAAGCAATTAAAGCCATCACCAGCGCTCGCTCGGGGCTGGCTCCAGGCTGCAGGGAACCTGCCACAACAGATCATGTGCTCGATGCTGCTGGCCCGAGGACCTGATCCCACCCGCGCCCCGACACGCACCGGAGCCAGCCCGCGCGGGGGAGGACGGGCCCGGGCAGGGCGTGCGGCCACCGTCAGGGCCACAGGGTAGCCCCGGCAGCCACCTCGCTCCTGCTTCCCCTCCACGGGGTTCTGCTGCCCGGGGGCTCGGCAGAGGGGCCCGGCCACCAGCTTAGGCCGCCGGCTTTGGCCACGGCCGCTCGTGGTGAGGAGGAGCCGGCGGTGCTGCGGTGGCTCAGCGGTTCCCGTGGGTCGGGGCAGGGTTTGCACCCTGCTGCTCTCCCGGGGGCACAGTGGGGCTGGCGTGGGCACAACTGGCAGCTGCCTGCACCCGTGGATTTTCCCGGCAGAGTGGCCACAGCTCGTGACCCACGGCTTGTCCCGCATGGTGACAATGGGGACGGCCCCAGCACACCCCGACCTCAGCAGCTGCCTGAAGCAGGGTGGGTGACAGAGGGGGGCTGTGGAGGGGCAGCACCCCTCTATCGCGGGGTGAGGAGGGGGCTCTCACCGAGCCCCTTCCACCCTGTCGTTCCCTTTCCCTTTTCCCGATGGGGAAGGGTGCCAGGATCCCCTTCCCTCCCCTCCCTACGCTCCTCCCCCATTTTGGGGAATCTGCGGCCGCCTGCCCCCCTCCCACGGCTCGGCCTGATCCGGCCTTCCAGGAGCATCCCCCGGGGCTAAACCCATCCCGGTGCTCCCGGCGGGGCGCGGCGGGGCGGGGGGTCCCCCCTCCTCGGGCACCGCACAGTTAAGCAGAAGTTTGCTGGTACGGAAGTTGCACATTGTCTTGAGGCACATTTTCTGTTTTTTCACTTGTGAAATATTTCTGTCAGAACCAGTTAATGTACAAATTAGCAGCGGTGGTCTCTCTTACGTCTTCTGACTCACTAATTTGACAGGGGGTGTTTCAGTGGCGGAGCTCGCTCTTGACAGGCAAACGGGAGGTCAGGGACCCGCAGGGGGAGGAGGCACCGAGCCGCAGCTTCCTGGGGGTCTTCTCCTTCCTGGCCCACCCCACCGCTCCCGTTCCCTCAGCCCTGGCTAGAGCAGTCAAGCTCGGGTTTGGTGTTTCTTCCCCTCAAACAAAATTTTCTGTAAAAAAGGGCTCTTGGGGTAGGTGGGGAGTCCTGCAGTGGGGGGGGGGGGGGGCAT
>VZUI01030073.1:0-59959 GCA_013401135.1 Cettia cetti | reverse complement strand
GAACCAGTAAAACACTGTCTGTCAAACAAAAATAGAAATACCAATGTTCAAAAAGTACAAGATTTGAAAATTCATACAGTGTCACCTTAATTTGAACGGAAAAATATCCTACTTGGAGGTGGGGGGTCCAATCCTGCCCGAGGTTCCAATCCTGCTCAGGGTCCAATCCTGCCCAGGGTCCCATCCTGCCCAGAGGGTCCAATCCTGCTCAGGGCCCAATCCTGCCCGGGTTGGGTCCAATCCTGACCGGGTCCAATCCAATCCTGACCAGAGGTGGGTCCAACCCGGACTGGGGGTGGGTCCAACCCTGACTATGGAGTCTAATTGTGGCCTTTTCAAGATAATGTCACCAATTAGTTTTATTAGTTGCAGATTTCTTGCTCAGACAGCTGTGCTCTCAGCAGGTCATCAAAAAACCCCTGGTCTCAGATGCCTCAGAGGGTGATCAGTTTAAATGCAGAGCAAAAGTTGTGGTTCACCCCGAGGTACTGAGGGTGTTAAATGTGCTGCCACAGCTCTGCAGAGATCCCTGCTCGTGTTTGTTGCAGGTTTGCTCCTCTTCTCTTGCAAGCCACAGTTCTATTCCCAGCATTGTTGCCTGTGCTCTGGTTGTGTGACCCTGTCCTCAAAGTCTCAGTTTTCCCAAAAAAACAGGCCTTCAGTTAAAACACCTCTAGAAAATGTCTGATTTCATAAGTTGTCTCTGTGTGAATGTAAATATGGAAGGGAACAAAGCCTTGTGTGGCTTGGCATGAGCTTTGTTTCAGTGAGAATGTTCTCTTTGTCAATTTGGAGTGATTTTCAAGAGCACAGTAAGATTTCACAGTGTTGTACAGGAGGATTTGGGTCAAAATGAGATATTAAATATGGATATAGGCACGAGCTTAAATTAAATGTAGCAGATAAACACTCTCAGAATTTTTTTTTCCTGACAGAAATAGCGTTAAGGAGCTGGATGCCTGTTACTGGCAGCATTTATTTTCTTATGGTGAGGCTAAATTGGACATGAATGACTCCTCCTCTGGCAGAGCTTTCCTGTTTCCAAGTGTTCTGCAGCCCCTGCAGCAGTGCAGCTCAGGATGCACAGCAGAGCTGCTGGTGGTGGTGCTCATTTCACTCGTGCCAGTGACTCTCTCCAGGGCTTCAACAAGTGCTGGAGGAAGAACATGCTGAAAATTCTAATTCTCCTGCTTGGTGCCATTGCTATTTCCTCTTAAAAAAGTTTAATGTCTCGTTTTGGTGGCATCCACTCGATATTTGACTCTTTGTTTCGATTGAAAATCTGTTGTCTTATAATTTACAACCCAGTTAAACATTTCTTTTCATGAATGACACCCAAGGCTTTGTGCCTGCAAGTACCTTTGCATGAAGTGGGTTATTTAAAGCAAAAATCTGTTTGCTTCCAAGAGAAGAACAATGCTCTGAGTGTGAATGATGTGTCAAAACATCAGATTGTCACCTGAAAGTGGCAGCTCCATTCTAAGAATCACGTTAATGAAGATAACTAAGGAGTTGTAGCTGGCTTTGTTTGTTTTGCTCGGTGAAGGTGTTGGTTTGGTTAGAAGTGCTTTTGCAGGAATCCTCTTTGACAGCAAACAGCCAGATGGTTTTACCTTGGTTTTTGAAGAAACTCCTGCTGCCAAAATCTCCTCTGCAAAGTATTGTTGCTGGTGTTGGACACTGCTGAGACCTGGCCCAGTTTCCTCCCACGTTCTCCTGTGCTCTTTCCATGTTCTCCAAGCAGCCTGGCTCCCTCTCCTCCCAGCACTCCTGATCAGGGTGCCGTGTATTGCAAGATAAAGCAAAGCAGCCCTTGCAATTCCTTCTCCTGTATCCTCTGTTACAGGAGGCATTTTGTCCTTGCTCCTCAAACTTTGTTTTTTGTTCTTCACCTGTTCTTTTCCTTCCCTTGCAGCTGGTACTGAGCACGTGGAGGGGGAGGAGAGGATACAACAAAAACCTGTGGTTGATTGCACAGCAGAGTTGGACTTTATGGTGAGTTTTCTGATTTTTACAGAAATTTCTGGTCTCCAGGACTGAGGTCTCCAGGCCTTTTTCCCCTTTTCCAGCCCTTGCTGCAGCCAGGGGAAGGTTCTGCGGGTGTTGTCTGGGATTCCTGCTGCTCAGCAGCGCCTTGACCTCTGTCCCTCAGCAGGTCCTGGCTGCAGCCTTGCTTTTGTCCCTCAGGGCCCCTCTTTGGCTGGCAGCCCTCAGCAGAGAGGCTGCTGCTCCCTTCCACATTTTTGGGCTCCATCTCAGTTTCAGGAAACCCAAATAATCAATTGCTGCTCTTTGGTGTGTGTGGCAGCCAGGAGCACAAAGCTCTGTTCTTCTGTGCAATGCCAGCTTCAGGTGTGTCCATTTCCATCTAATGAGGGTGATTCACTGATTTGAGGTTATTAGAAATGCCAGTAGGCAAAGCCCAAATAAAATTGAGTTCCAGGATATTTTTTTAGAAGATGAGGGGAGCTGGGAAAGGAAAAACAGAGAGAAAATCAGAGTAAGTTTAATTGTACTGATAAAGAGAATGTGTGAGGCTGAGGGACTGTTGTGTATTTTTTATGGGGAAAGTGGATTTAAAATGGAAAGATTCCCTATTGCAAGAGCAGGGATGTATTTATAGATGGTTAATTTCGTGTTCACGTGTTTTCAGCTGGTGTGTTTATAAAACTAAATGGCTTAATAAATGCAAATTATTTGTAGCACGGTTTTGGGTTATAGAGCAGCTTTAGTATTATGACTTTGGTCAGATTCCCTTCTGTTCCTTCACATAACCCAGCCAGAATGACGGCAAAACCCACAGAACCAGGCATCACATCTGTAGCTGAGTTTTCCAAGGTAAATGATCTTGCAAAATGTGTTTTCTGTAGGGCTTGTTGGACTGGGCTGACCTTTGTGACAGCTTTGTTCCCTTCAGCATCCTCGAGTTTTGAGACAAATCAATAAATTGAGCAGGAGCAGTGCACAAAGAGCAGATGGTCTTCACCCAATACTTGTAAGGGATTTAAAATGTGAAATCACCAGCCTGCTGCTGTGGGACACCACTTAGATCTGCCTGGGTGCAGAAGGAATAGCAGGGAGGAGCTCTCACCCCAGCCTTTGGCTCAGTGTGGAGCTGAATTCAAATCTGACTTAGCACAGCACTGAAAAAATCAGGTGCTCAGGGGAATGGACAAACAGATGTTGGTGAATTTTCTCTGTAACTTTTATGAAGATAAACAGTGCCTGGAAGATTTTAGGAGAAGTTAACAAGTATGAGGATGACATAATTTACGTATTATGTAAAGATTTTTCCAAAAAACCTCTTAGAAATATATTAAAAAGCTTTTTAGGAAATTGAACAAGCCTTTAGATTAAAAAACCAGGCTTTTTAAGCATTCACAGCTTATTAAAAAGGAGGCAGAACTGAAGGACAGGTTTTGATGTGGAGGCCAATTCCAAGGCCTGGAAAAGGAGGTAAATAGGTGACAATTGGATGCTGATGCAAAATGACTCAGAATATTCTAATTAAAACTGGATGTGGGAGCTTGCAGAGATTCTTGTGTGATGGAGGAAACAGAATATTGATAAATGAGTGACTGGCTGTGGGTGGGAAGGAACCTTAGGCAGAGTCAGGGCTGAGTTCTGGATTTGCTGATTGGGAAATAATCACTGGAGATGTGGCTGAGTGGCAGCTGAGCTGGAATTCCTTATGGAGCAGAGTGAGGCCACTTTGTGCTCTGGTGATGGAATGGTGGAAGGAGAATTCAAATTTTCTACTCTTTGGGAAGGAAATTCTCCATGAAAGATGTTATTTTGCAGGTAACACATAATTTTATTTTTTTTTTAATTTTTTTTGGTTACTTTTTTTGCCATTTACCCAGTATTTGGGACTGCTCTAAGAGTCAAGCTGGAAACTTTATCCCGCTTCCAGATTAACTTTGGTTTTTAATTTGACCATCAGAAATATATTTATTTCTAACCAGCATTTTTATTTTAAGAGGATCTTTTCTCTCCATCAGTGCTTTTCTTTCAAGTCATTGTATCAAATGAGAGGCAGCAATTAAAACCTCACATTAAAACTTTCTAAGCTGATCAAATATAGAGTCTGGCAGGAGATCCCCCTTGGTCCTTAGGATAGGATGGGGCTAATTCACCTTTTTATGGCTCCAGCTGTGTTTGCTGTAAAAACTGTGGTAGCTCCATTGTTTAGTAATGTAATTAAATTTAGGAGAGGTTTAATGCAGCCAGTCCATGTGATGAAGCAAATGACTTCTGAGATTCCTTGAAGACTGACTGTATAATGCTCATAAAATTCCTCCTTTGTTTCAGAACTTCTATGACTTCATGAAAATGTGAAATCTGGCACTTGGCAGAGCCTGAAGGAAACATCTGGCTGCTTTTGATCAAAGATGTTTGTGGAAAATGAGACTGCAGAGCATCAAGAATGGCACAGTTTGAGAAAGAGAAAGGAAGAATGCAACTTTCCTCAGCAGAAGTTGGCAAATTTGGGGGGAAATTTGCTGTGTAGTTTCTTATTCCTCCAATAAAGCTTAATGCCTGCAAAGTACATTCAAATAAGGTGTTTTAAACACTGGGGGTTTAAGACAGGCACTGAAGCTGAAATTTATCTAAAATTAGGAAAATTAGCTGCAGAATGGTCTTCTGCAACATGTGGCAGAATTTTAAGTTAGTAAATGGAAGCTAAATGATTTTCTTACTGTCCAGTGTTCAGCTTTCTGCAAGAGTAAATAATTTCTTTGAGCAGTAGTTGAGTAACTGGAAACACTCTGTGTCTGAGCTAAAAGAGTGATTTATCTTCCATTGCTTTCTGAGTGCTGTATTATGTTACAAATCTAAAGCTATTCAATAAATTATAAAGAATTTGGGTTTGTTTTTTTTTTCAGGGATGTGATTTCTGTAGTTTCCTGAGCACACAGAAGAGTGGAGAGGACCTTCCTTGCCCATTTGCTAGAGAACATTTGATATTACATTTGACAATCCTGTAATCCAATTTATATCCAGCTTGCTGCTGGCCACCTGTGAGCAATTTTATTCTGTGGCTTTTTGTTTTAATCTTGAGAGCACTCATTTGTCTCTGGAGGATGATTCCCTTGGACTGCCTCAGGATCTTGGGCCCACCACAACAGCTGGGTTCTTAATTCAGACATTTGGAGTTACTGAATCCTGTTTTTTTTTGGTAGAGTTTCAGTCTGTGGGATGAATCCTGCCCTCAGAAAATTGCTTTTCATGCTGTGGTGTTTGCTGCCATTGTCCTGTGAAGGTGAAGCTGTGTCTCAGTGCATGCAAAATGGAAAGTAAAGTAACCTGACTGGCTGACTGCTCTTCTAGACAGTAAAATTAAACAGTCCTTAGCTCCTGGTAATGGTATCAGCAGTGTTTTCTTGATTTAATAATCCAGACAAAATGATTTTACTGCCTCAAACTTCATTTTGGGGGGTTTGGGGAGGGGGTGTTTGTCCCCTGTAGCGTGGTCCTGGTCCTCTGATCTCCAGCTCAGGTATTTCCATTGCTTCCCTTTGTTCAGCGAGCATCCCAGGCCCTGGAGTGCCAAGGCCAGGGGAGGCTCTGCCCTGGCTCTTCCTCATCCCATTCCAGCCCTGGAGCTGCTGCTGCCTGGGCTGAGGGGGCTGTGGGCAGGGGCGGAGGGAGGTGCTGGGGTACCACAGGCAGGTGGGATGGGTTATTTTTCATTCAATATCCTGCTCTAGCAGCTCCTGCTTGGCCACACAACTCCTCTGACTCACCTGGTGCCCTGCCGGCCAAAAACATTCCTTAGATGTAAATTTTTGGATTTCTTTCATGGCCAAACACATCTGCCAGGGTTGTGTTCCTGCCTGGGGAGGTGTGGGTGACATTTGCCTTCTGAAAGGTGAGATTTGTGCCCAGTGTGTAATACTGAATTCTCTGTGTGGTGTGTTCTGTGTCTAACCTGAGCCTGTGCACAAAATTCCCTTTTTTCTGTGACTGTGCATTTGTGTGTAACAGGAATGGGGGGATTTCAGAGTGAGGCTTTTGTAAATACTTTATATTCAGATTTAATAGCTGAAGTGTGGTGAGGTGTCTGAGCAAATTGATAAAAATGAAACTTTAAAGGCGCTATTTGAGCAGAAATCTAAATTCTGCTCTCTCACCCCATGCACTGTTGAAGTGGTTGATGTTGAATTTATGTCCAGGTAGCACCTAAAGCAGAGGTGAAAAGCTGTGCTTGGACTTTCCTGGAATGAGGTTATGTCTAGGAGTCCTTAATTAATTACAGAGGGGGAATTTGCATGTGCATTTCTTTAGATCAGTGATGCACATTTTCATGGTGTATTTTGAGTGTTGAGATGGGAGCTGAGACTCTGTTTTGTGGAAAGAAAATGAAATAAAAGGAAGGAACGTGACCTGAATTAAATAAATCTATTCTTATCTTGAATGATAAAAAAGAACAGGGGACTGTTTGTAATTCTGTTCTGACACAAAAATTCCCCACAGACAGACAGTGATACCTGAAAGCCCTATTCCTGGAAAAATCATGGAATATCCTGAGTTGGAAGGGACCTGCAGGATCATTTAGTCAAGCTCCTGAACCTGCCCAGGACATCCCCCAAAATCCTGAGAATCCAGAGCATCCTGAGCCTGAGAGCACTGTCCAAATGCTTCTTGAGCCTGAATCCAGCCCTTTCCAGCATCCACAGTCCAAAGACTCAAAACAAAGAGCAACAGGAAGCAAATCGAAGTGTAAAGCTCATTTTACAGCAAAGACAGAGGCCTGGGTGTGCTCTGTAAATTCTGATTTCCTGGGTGTAACCTGCAAAACTGCCTTAAAATCACCTAAATATGATTAATTTAAAATGTGATCCAAAAGTCAGGTATCTGGGAAGAATTTTTCCACTTTTTATTTCACCACTGCTGCTTGAGAGTACTGCACAACCTCTCTCCAGGCTACAGAGAAGGATGAAGAGAGGACAAAAGCTGTACCTGGCTCTTCAGCAGCCTGAAGCACCTGGGACACAGGCAAAATTTGGAAAAATAATGGAAGCTGAAGAAGGAACACATCAGAGATGGGGGAGCCACAGAGGGGCCTCGAGACAGCCCTGCTACCTGATAGAAAATCAGCCACAGCTCTTCAGATGCTGAACAAATGAAAAATCCACTGACAGAGACAGCACTGGATGATGTGGGATGGACAGCTCAGGCCATCAGTGCTTAAATTTTTTGGACTCATCCACATCCATGCTTTTACAGGAACATCCCTTTGGACACTTGGCTGCATCTACAGCAGTGAGAGCACTCAGTGAGAGCTCTCACAAGGAGGGAGCTGTGGATTTGGATTCCCCAGCAGCACAAGTTTGCCTGACTTGATAGTTTTTTAATGTGTTTTATTTTTTGCTTTCCGTGTCTGATAGAATTGTTGAAATGAATGATGTCGTGCAGGAAACTTTGGGATGCCTAGGGCAGCACTCAGACACGCTGAGTGGAAATATTAAAAACCTGTCAGATGGGAAAGGGCTCCTTCCTTCCTAAACTGCCAGTGTTTTATACACTGCCAGAAACATCTCTGCTGCTCCTGTGCTACCTCAGCTGGTGCTGATGAAATTTGGTTTTCACTCACCCAGCTCCCGTTGTTGCTGCAGGGCCTGGAGGAGATGATTACTTAAGTCAGGGAGCAATTTAAGGCAGGTGGAATGTGAAGAGTTTTCTAAGGAAGAGGTAATGGAGTTGGGTTTAACTCTTGCTGTGACAGCTGAACAATGTTGCCTTTCCTTCAGAGGAGGTGTCTGTGTCTGTCCAAAATAGCTGTGCATTTTCCTTATTTATCCCAGCTTCTCCAGCTCCGTTTGTGTAGGGAGTGAGGTGAGAAGTAACCCTTCTCTCTTCCAGGAGCAGCCACAACGTTTCTGCTTCATTGTCTCTCTTTGTTTCTCATTTGATTTAGAAAGAATCATCTGTGAGTTTGAATAAACACTTAAGTGCAGGGAGTAATAAAGCAGTGGTTTATGGCTGGTAACTTTTTCTGGTGACTATTTATGTTTATTTAGAGGCTCAGAGGGAGCTCTGCAGAGGCTTTTGCTGCAGCCTGGAACGGTGGCAGTCCTAAGGCTGGTGTCAAGCCCTGCTTAGAGTCCTTCTGGTCTGCTTAGAGTGGTGAGACTGGCTGATCTGTGCAAATAAATGTCATCTGTACAGTTTAGCAAACAAAGGTCTCTGGGGCAGACATAGCTTGAGGTCATGTTAGTTGAGAAAACTTTATCCTAAAGCAATAGGTTAAATGGATAGGAGTAAATAAAGGCAACTCCAAGAGCTGTTTGTTGTGTTCTCTTTAGGTCCAAGTCCAGGTTTTAGGTATTTGCTGCAAATTTTATCTGGATGTTGAACATGGAGAAGAAACCTTACAGAGTCTTTCCCCTCTGGTTTTGGTGCTTTTACTAACTGAAAAAAAGCATAAATTGCAATATTAATTGTAAACTTGTAATGGGAAATGGAATGAAGCCTTTTTTTAAGTGACTCAAGATTTTCTATCCATTCCTTCCAAGAAGGAGGCTCTTTCATTGAAGCCTTTCATGCCACTAAACTCTTCCTGAGCTGCAATACCTAAAAGTGCTAAAGGAAGAGAACAGGAAAAAAGAGGAGGTTGTTCTGCCATTCTTTGGTTGAAAAGGAAAATGGAAATAGTGTGTCAGGCTTTGAGGATTCAAGAATATAACATTGAATGAATGAGAGTTCTGCAAATGGCTTCTGATGTCTTGTCAGCCATAAAAGATGTGCCAGAACTTCCCAGAGCATTTAATTTTGAGGAAGGGAGGTCTAGAAAAAAAGGAATATTCCCTCCTTCTGCAAAAGCAGAAGCAAAATCTTGAGTGCATTTTCAAGAGAAAACAAGTTGCACGAGGTCAGTGCAACAATGCACAAGCAACAGGAGATTCTGGAGATGCTCCTTTTTGTAAATTCAGCAGCACCACAGGGAAAAAAAGTGCTGAGCCTTTGAAAACTGCAAAACTCCCTCCCTCTGAAGGCATGTTAGCAGCATGGACTCAGCAATTTTAATAACCAACTTTGCTTGGAAACTTGCTGTTGGCATGATTTGCTGACGTGAAAACGTTTATAAATTGGGTCCTTAAAGACTGGCAGATGGAATTGCAGAGCCTCCCTGCTGGATTTTGAACAATACTTAGTGCATGCACACACAAGTGGGGTTATGCAGCACTTAAAAATTATCTCTAATCAAATTCCTCTCCATGGCCCCCATTTTAAATGTTTTTGGGTTTTTTCTGTAGGTGTCACTAGAGCATAGCAGATAGAAACCACTTTCCTTAATGAAAATGTAGAATCCCCACAGATCTGAAGGAAGCTGTAATCTGGTTTTCTGTGCCATGGTTGTCATATCAACAATGAGGTTTCCCAGCAACTAACAGAATATTTTATAGATTTATTTACTTATCCTTTTTAATAATGAACTTCATACAAGAGAATTTTTCCCCTTTATCATTATATAGCAATTGAGAAAGGCTTCCCACATCATTTACATTTTGTTGTCATGTTAAT
Source organism: Cettia cetti (assembly GCA_013401135.1). Taxonomy (NCBI): domain Eukaryota; kingdom Metazoa; phylum Chordata; class Aves; order Passeriformes; family Sylviidae; genus Cettia; species Cettia cetti. The sequence continues at coordinate 50,431 of VZUI01030073.1, read as the reverse complement.
ACCAGCAGTTAAAATGAATCTTGTTAATAAAAGGGAAGCTGATAGGATTCATGAATGCACCAGAATGTAGCCATATTATGTTGCAAAACTTTTTGTATTTCTACTTAACTGATTGCTGATAGAATAATTTGTGTCTGTGGATTTGATGGTTTTGCTTTTCATGGCTGTTGAGGATGTCAGCTTGGCTTGGTTGCGTGTGACTTGTTCTGTCTGCTTGCATAATTCCTGAGAGTATTGAACATTTTAAAATTAGGGTTGGAGGAGATGCCTTGAAACCTGCTTTTTATTGCCAGTGTTAATCACAGAATCCTGGAATGGGATGGAAGAGACCTTACAGCTCATCCCATTCCACCTCCACACCTTCCACTATCCCAGGCTGCTCCAAGCCCCAACCTGGCCTTGGACTCCTACACACTCCATCCTAAGTGGAAATTCCCACCTCCAGAGGGGAAAATTGCTGGTAGTCTGCTGGTTAAGGCACAGCTTAAGTCCTTGCTTTCAGAAAGAATTGGGAATTTTGCACTCTGCCCTCATGGCAAGTTAATTTGCCGTGATTTGTCTTCCTCTTCGTTCTCCTCATCTGCAGGATGCTCGATTGGGTGTCAGAGCAGCAGGGAGTGATGTGCTTGGAATCCTCTGGAGGAAGATTGTTTTGTCCTCTCTTCCCTTCCCTGGAGGGTTGTTTTAATTGTTGAGCCGTTATCTGATCCTCTGGCAATCATTTAAAGCCACTTGCTCTTGTCTGGTACCTGTGCTTGGAAAGTTTGGGGTCTCCAGGGTGTTTTAGAGCCCCTCTGCTTAATTAGAGAGCTGGGATTTATTCATCTGCTCCTGAGGGCTGGATCCTTCAGATGCAACTTTAAAATCTTCCAGGCAAAAGGGGAGACTCAGTGAATTTCTCACCTAGGCAACGAGTGAGAATGTGGGTGGGTTTTTTCAGTTTTTTTTGGATGGTGATTTTGATTTAAACTCTAAAAATCTGTGTGAAGCCTTTGGGAGTTCAGCTTGGCATGCATTCCTAATGGATCAAATTGCTGGAGATGCTGAGGCATCACACTTCCTCGGGGGCTTAAATAAGAGCTGCAAACCAAGTTCTGCCCTTTGGCCTCTCAAGGAGTAGGTGTGTTACAGAGAGATTTCTTGCACTCAGACTGTCTTGGATTTCCACTCTGTTCAAATTACTGGGTAATTTATACCACACCTCCTAATAAACTCTCCCTCTGCTTCCTTGGAGAATACAGCACTTGAAGTTAATTAAATAGAGGAGCTCTGTGAAGCTCAGAGAAACTGGAACAGCTCTGATTGTCTGACTGTAGGAGATCATCTCAAAGAGGTGTTTGGGCACTTATTAGCAAACTGGGAAATTACATGTGGAGAAGCAGGGATTGTAGATGCTGTGCAAAATCTAAGGAAATATCTTCGTCCAGTTCTTAAAAAGATGTTCAGGGAACAGAGAGGAAAAAAAAAAACTCAACTGTTGAGCATCAAAAGAAATTTAATCTGTTTCATGGAAAGACATTTACTCTCTGTTTGGGCATAGAAGTGGAGCTTTAATTTGCACAAGACAGACTTCTTAACTCCTTGGCCTAGAGGCTCCTGGTTTGTGCTGGTTTGAAGTGCAATATTTTCAGAAGATGTGACATGACTCAGGAGCTTTTCTCCCAGCCTTTCTGTGCTGTAATGACCCAATGCCATTGAAGTGGTGTCTTTTTCCCAACCTGGATGTGAAACTCGGGACGATTTTAGTGAGGAGGGAATACAACAGTGAATCTTTTATTTGAAGGCCTTCAGGAGCAGGTACAGGAAGATGTCCACAAAAGCCCACCCCAACAGGGGTGAGTACATTTTATAGGTTTTAGGGAATTAGCATAATTGATAAAAAGCACCAATTGGGAGCACAAGTGGGGATGCAATTCCCCCCCAGGCCAGGCCCCTTCTCTGGAGCCCCCCTGGGCACTGGCTGGCTTTGTCCATGAGAATGGATCTCCAAGAGTTGCCTCAGCCTTGGTTTCAGGAAGAACCAAGGCAGCTCTGGGGCCTTGCACCCCCGGGCTTGGAGCTCTGGAATTTTTGTCTTTCTGCCTCGGGAAGGGCCATGGAAAAATACTGGGAAAACTAGCCACTAATACAACAGGCTACAGAGCTACAAATATATGGGTGAAGAACACAGAGAACATAGAAAAGAAAAAAGGTAAAACCTAAATGGAACTGGAATTGGAGCAATATTTCTGAAATCCCTTTGGTTATGGTGCACAAATACCCCAGGAAAGGAGGCTCAGAAACCAGGGGCAGCTTTTCTGCAGTTCCCTGTGTTCCTATGGTTGAGCTGAGAGTGACACACATTTCAACTACTTCAGGGAAGTAATACTGGGATAAATCTCAACTTTTTGTTTCAAGGGGGCTCACTTGGTGACTTGTTTCAGATACAGGTGTCTGTGGTCACCCAACAATAAATGAAACTGCTCCTCACGGGACATTGGTTCATGTGCAGTTTATGCATATTCTGGTGGGGGTTCTGTTCATCTTTTTTTGACTCTTTGTGTAAGTTTTATCACTCCATTGCCCTGATGTTTAATATATAATGAGTGAGCTCTTTGGAGCTTCAGCTGCTTGTTTCCTTTTCTTGCTCCATCCTTCAGCCTCAGGGACCACCATGATAAATTAATTTACAGGATTTGACACTTTTATTGATTACCACTTTTCCTCACTTTAAGAGCATGTCCAAGAGGGGGTTTTTTTCCCCTTTTCTCTGGCCTTTTGTCATTTGTGTTTCTTAGTTCCTACACAGATCAGCAGTGACATTCTAAGACCCTTCTCAATGTGTAGCCTCTACTCTGCTGGGGCTGTTTCTCATAAGAGATGAGTCCTGGAATATAAATGAGCACAAATCCCCAGAAAAAAAACCAGGATACAATAATCTTCATGGTAGGAGAGAAGATATTGTACTCTAAGTACTAATTATTAGCTTTAGGCACCTTCTGATAATTTCAAGGAACCGAGATAAGTTTGTGATTCAGCTCATCATCTCCTGGGAGTTGTGAGATCACTTTCCTGTAAGGTGTAATCAGTACAGTGTGTTTTTAAGGACTGATAAGTGCCATTAAGATTTACCAAAACTGTTCAGCTGCTGCTTCTGTGTTCAATCTTCACTGTCTGTGATTGTCTCTCTAATATCTGGTACATGAAGGAAACGTTTTTGAGTCTGTTCCACTCAGCCACAAGCAATGGAGTTGTTTGTTGTTGGTTAAAATGCTTCATATCTGTTTGTCCCAATAAAGCTCTAAATCAGTGCTAGGATAAATCCATTTATCATGAGTGGGAGAATGGAGTCTGCTGTTTCCTGGGCTGGAATTACCAGGCTATTATTTCTCCTGCTTCAGGACACAAATAGACCATTAGATAGATTCAGGGATTTTTCTTCCTATCTTGGCCAGGTCCTTTATGGTTTTTGAAAATATTGGATATTGTACTTGAAAGAGTGCTGCAGACAAGATAAAGCTATTGGGCATTTCTTGAACCTTCATCAGTCTGAGATTCTTCCCTCTTCAGTCTTTTTACTCTGTCCTCCTCCAAAGGGAAAAAAAAAAAAAAGAAATTAAAAAGGATTAAATTGTATCCAATGCATTGGAATTGCAGGGGGTATTGTGTACATCACTTGGTTTATTGTACTTTTATAGTCAAAAAGTCAAATGTGGTTATTTTGAATTAAGGATTTTGTTGCCGAGGATATAGAATAATGATATAATACAGTGAGGAGAAAAGAAACTAAAAAATAGGAGAGGATAGAAATGAATAATTTATAAGAAAACTCTTTCTTTAACTCATTAAAATGGCCTGGCAGTCATAGAAACTTTAGGTTTTTCTTGTTCAAAAAGAAAGAATGCTTGCAAATGAACTTCTAAAAAACTAATCAAAGGAAATTTTTCTCCCTCTTTAAGTTTTTTGAAAGAGAAAATTGTTAGTCAAAAAGTTCAGGTGGAAGCTTTTACTACAATGAAATTTAAATTTCCGTGAACAGATGACTAAGAAGAACTAAAACTGTTTTAAAAAGTGGCTTCACTCCTTGAGTTTCCAGTGACAGGTGAGTGATCTCAAAGCAAATGACAGATTCCTTTTTTTCGGCTTCAAACAGATTTGAAGAGTCTGGGAAGGTAAGGGAAGAAATGTGGTTTTCTGTATGGGGCTGATTTTTTGGGGAATCTTTCTGTAAGTAGTACAAAGACCAAAGAGGGTGAATTGGGGACTGAAAAGTGACATTAATATTTAGCAAAATTCTTCAGCTGCTTCTTTTGTGTTAAAATTCACTATTTGTGTTTGCCTCTGTGTTGTTTTCTGAAGCAGTTTTGAGGCCAGATTTATAGCAGTGGTTGCTTTTTCTTAATAATTTTCAGATCGTCATCATAATTGCAAAAATTTGAAACAAGACTTGTAAGCATACTCTTTTATCCCTTCAGATTTTGGAAAATAGCAGTGGTGATTATTTTGGTAGGGAATCTTTCCAAGGGATGGGGAGGTGTGAGAGGAAGAGTCTGTGATCTCCCTTCTTGTCTTCCTAAGTCACTCCCTGAGATTACCACACCCACTTTAGGGCAGAGTGAATGTGATCAAATGAATATTTAGGGAAATGTGGGAATGCAGAGTTCTGGCTCTGTTTTTGTTTTTTTTTGTTTTTTTGTTTTTTTGTTTTTTTGTTTTTGTTTTTTTTTTTGTTTTTGTTTTTGTTTTTGTTTTTTTTTTTTTTTTTTTTTTTTTGTTGTTGTTGTTTTTTCTGAAATAAGCTGTGCTGTTTCAGTTGGGCTGAAATCTCAGTATTGACTCTCCCTTTCCCCAAAAGAACGAATCAGTCTGTGATCAAAGGATGCTGAGCATCACACCCCATCTAGTGCCAGCTGGGGGAACTCCTGGAGAGCCTGTGGACAGCAGCCTGGACAGATTATCAAGAATTCCTGAAAAAAAGAGACAGAGTGGTGCTGAGGAGTAATAACTGCATCATCTGTCTCCTCTCTTAGGCTTTGCAGGCAAAGCAATGTGTTCTAAAAAGGACCAATCTTGAAGGCCTTGGAGGAGCACAGCTAAAAGCAGAGTTTGATTTTCCACCTCACAGTTATCTGATGGGTGAGATTTTTTTCAACTTTTTTTAGTTCTCCAATATTCCATAAATGCATTTTTGGGGGTATGACCCATTGATTTTAACTTCCCCTTAGCACATTTTTTTCTCCTTGCAATATAAACCACTGATGGAACAGGTTCATGAGGGCTGGCATCCTGCAGTTATGCCAAACTATTCATCCTTTTTTTGACTGTTATTTCTCATTTTAAAAATAGAGTGAGTACATTTTCCTGCTCCTGTTGCCATCCAAATAAATGCAGGGGAAACAAACCAAAGAAGAGCCTTCCTGTTTTGAAGAGAAATCTTCCAGTTCTTGTTTGATCCATCTTTACTATCACAGCTCGGGCTTGCATTCAGCTTCTATCCATCACTTGAAGTGGATTATTGTGTAACTGCTGTTCCTGGCTTTGTTCTACCCTTAGAAGGTTTTTTTTCAGTCATTTTCATCTGAATGCTGTTCAAAGATGCCCTGAGGAGCCGCTCCTGTTGTTCAGATGGAGACTCTGAGGGTGCTGCGTTGTTTGGGTGTTGGAACAATGTGATGGCTCAGAGCTGCTCTGCAGGAGGTGGCAGTGACCTGTTCAGCTCCAGAAACCTCGGGTGTGTTTGCCAGGGTGGCTGGCAGAGCCACAAAGCTCGAGATTTAGGGTTAATTTGTGCATTTCCAGCAAATCCAGTGCATCTCCAAAGCGCTGGATTTCCTGCATGACCCAGGGCAGCTGTGCTCTCTTCTGCATCTATTTGTGCCCAGGAAATCTCAGGCTGGAAATAAAACAGCCAGTCTGGGAGCTGAGGCTCTTTCATTTGCACAACATCTCTTAGCAATAGAGGAGACTTTAAAGCATAAAATGGTTTATAAGTGATTGTCTGGAGCAGATACACTCCTCTGGCAGATTTTTCCAGCTTTGTTTGTCAGGGAGGTACAAATGCCTGGAGAGCTCATCTCTTAACCCTGCTCTTCTTTTTGCTCTACTGCTTTGGAGGAAGATCTCTGTGAGGAAGGAACGGTGATTGAAGGGGAAAAGGGTTTTGTCTTGTGGGGTTTGCAGCAGGAGAGTCCTGGCAATTAAAAGGATAATTGTGCCTCTGTTGGTTTAGATTATGGGGAAATCCTGTTTCAGAGTGGAGCAGGTTCCACCCACTCACCCTGGAACTCTTCTTTCACAGCCATTTTGCTCCTATTTCCCTCCAAGGTGAAGGAATGAGCAGTAAATTCCTGGATAAAATCGCACCAGAAAATTTAATTACAATAATGCATAATACATTCCCCAAGCCCCAGATTCCAGCCCTTCCAGCTCAGCTTTGTGGGAGATGGGGAGATTGAAGCTCCTGACCAAGGGCTGGGCTCTGGCTCTGGTTGCTGTGCCCACAATTCCCGCTGGGATCCGTGCTTGGCAATCCAGCTGTGTGATCCCAGCTCTGCCCCTGCCCACAATGGCCCCCTGCCCTGAGGATTTCACACCCCTATGTGCTGCTAACAAGATTCAACAGGATTTCATGTTCTTTGTTTTCTTTTCTTAGACTCTGACTAGAAGGACTCCTTCAAGATCAAAGATTTCTTTACGTGCAGATGAGAATTAATTGAAACCAACAGCACAGCTACTCCAAATAAGCTAAACCTAGGAAACAGCAAAAAGCCCCAAGATACCCTATTTATCCATTACCATGCTCTGGTTTTATCTTTAATAATGTTGCTGATGTTCACCTTTTTCCCACTGAAAGTCTTTTGGGTAATGCCTGACATCCTAAATAACAGCTGAGATTTTTGTTTTTTCAACAGAGAGTTCCTATATTTTTAAACTGGCCATGCACCATAATCTTCTGTAGCTGCATGAGGAGCTTATTTCTAAAATATGTGGTTGTAAAATACTTTTAAGGCTTGCTCCAAACTTCTTTGATAAACAAAAGGCCAATCAATGTGTGATTCTTTTTATATGCACTTACATGCCTCTGAATAGAAATTATAAGTCTCATGTGCTGCTCTCTAAAATATTTCCTAGGTCTTTGATAAGAAGAGTAGTCAGATTTTCTTTTAGTTGTTTTTCTAAGCCTCTTCAATTTTTTTATTCCTACCAAAAGAAATCTCTATCTTTGTTACTGAGTCTGTGGCAGCTCACAAGAATGCACAGTTCAAATGAAATTCAGAGTTTTTACTCCAGAGCTTGACTGGATTCAGCAGGTCTCTGTGATGCTGCATAATTTTTCTGGAGCAGAATGGAAACAGGAGTCATGTAGCTGGAAAAACTGACAGCATTGGTGTTTTACAAAGTCAATGCTTGTAGTCTTCACCATTCCTCTGCTGCAGGGCACTGAGGAAATCCTGGGTTGAGAAAAGTGAAGAAGTGAAAGTTCCGGAGGTTTTTGTGTTCCAGTGACAGAAGCGTTAAAGAAAGTGAGAAAGCTGCTTTAGAGAGGGGCTGGCTGTGGTATTTCACAGCCACTCTGGTGATTTTCAGTGTCTCATCCTGCTCCAGTCTCTGACCATGCTTTGGCCCCAGAGTGACACCGCTTGAAATTTTCTCATTATTTCATTGCCAGCTCTAGAACAAAGCTTGCAATTCCCAGCTGTCTGTGGTTTTCCTTGCTCTCCTGTGCAATCCAAGAGAGAGGTCAGCCCCCCTGCAGCTGGGAACTGACTCAGCTCCTGCAATTCCTGAGGATATTCTGATACAAACATGGCCCAAATCATCCTACTGCCAGCTGTGTGTAAATACTTCTGTGCATAAATACATCTTTAGATGTATTTGGGAGGGCTCAGAACTAGACATCCCACACCTCCCAACGATTCCCAAATGTGAACAATTCCTATCAACTGTGGCTGGTTTTTCCACTTCACACTTTTATCTTCTCCTCTGATTATTTATTTACATTTATGGTGTCAATACTGTTGCATTGACAATAATGTTGTATGGATGTAAAATGCTCAAACATCTCGAATCAGACCTCATCAGGAAGACACCAATTATTGCTTTTGCCACGTTTGAAGCTCTGCTGTGCCTAAACTCAGGCACAGAGCTGATGGGATTTTTGCTGCTTTTCCTCACCTCCCCTTGGATAAAAAGGACAGACACAGCTTTTATGCACAGCCTGTGCCTGTGCTTGTACAGCACCTTGGCTGACTTGCCTTTTTCTTGGCTACAGCTCAAGCCCTTGAACTTCTGACACACTTTTACCTCCCTGGATCTGTTTCAAGATTAAACTGTGGAGTGTGTCAGCTCTTCAACAGGAACAGGCTTTAAGTTTGCTCACAGAACCTGCAAGGAAGATGATTTACCTTCTGCCCTAATTGTTTTCCTCCTCAAAAAGTTTGTCATCTAAGAAAGAACAAATAAACAGCTACCAAATACAGCTGAAGCTGAAGAGTCAAAAGGAATAAGAGACTGAACTTTATTGGCCTCAACATTTTAGCAAATACAAATAATGGTGTAAATGTGGAGCTGTGCCCAGTTTGCAAACACAAAGCTCCTGGCCAGGGCTCTGCTGTCAGGCAGCATTTTCTGGGTGAAATTCTGATGTCTTGGAGTGAGCAGGTGGAAAGTGAGCTGGGAGGTCTGAAGTTAATTCCATTTCTGTTCTCTGCCTGGGGATTCTGGTGGTGGCCTGGGACTTGTGCTCTTCCTATCCTCTCCCAATGATGCTGCTCCTTCCTCAGGAGGAGATTGGATTCTTGTAAGGGTTGGGAAGGCTCCCTGACTTAACCCTGAGGCCCTGCCTTCATTAAAGAGTATCTTCATTAACGTGGCTGCCTAATTAGCCACAGACAGAGGTGTTCTGCTTTTTATTTCAGCTACCCAGAGCTCTGTGGGAGGCTGTCTGCAGGACTCTGCCTTTCTGCCTTCTCAGAGAGGCTTGGACAGCACCTGTAGGGGAGCAGTTCTTTATTTGACAAAACACATTTGGGGTGTGGTGAGAATATGTTTTTTTTTCCAAAATAATCTGCCATAACTCCATTTCCAAGTTGTTACAGGTTTTGCAGATCAGATCTCCTTAGGTGAGTCAGAGGTTTAAATGTGGGCACCTGAAAGGGACACTCAGAGCACTTTGGGGATTCATTTCTCACATTTTATTACAAAGGGAAGGGGCTTTCATTTCCTTTTAAAGGACAAGGGGTTTTAATTTCTGACTTTCTGTTTTTAAGTGGCTCTTTGTGCTTTGCCCTGTGGGGATGTCAGTGCTGTTGGGATGAGCTCAGTGTGGCTGTGACCCTCCTGTGTGCTCAGTGTTTGCTTTTGTGCCTTCAGCTTCTTCCAGGGACTTCCTCAAGACAATCAGAGTTTTATTTCTGGCTGAACTGGGGCAGATTTTATGTGGGAACTCAGTGGTTGGCTTCTGAGCCTGTTGAGGGCTCTCATGTAGGTGCTAATGGGGAACTGCATTGCAAAAGAACCTTGGGGTTTATTGCTTGCAGACCCCCCTCCCTCTGGAGAGCAGGCATTCCTGGTTATTCCTGCTGTCTGACCTATGGGATGTTGGAAGTTGGTCTGGATTTCAGCATGCCCTGCAATGCCAGGAGTCAGCAGTGATTATTTGCCAAGTTAGAAGGAGGGAATTAGGGGAAAAGCCCTGATAGAGCAGGAACAGAATTGTCTGTGGTAACACCTGGGCTGAGAGTGCTGAGGAATTTGGGTTAATCAGCTCTGCCTGCTGGGTTACCTGGTTTTAGTGCAAATTGTTGTCTGTTCAGTGAACCACTGCTGAGTTTTGTGCTCCCTTCTTCAGGCACCAAAAGAGGTTAAGAAACCCCAGGAACATTCAGCTGAATGTATTGGGCCACGTTCATTGGTGTGCCCTGGCTCATTTGTGCTGCTCTGCTGCTGCAAGCAGCCATAAACCTGGATTAGTGCAGTGCAGCAGTGGGAGGCTTCAGCAAAGAGACAGGATGGCTGCAGTTTGCTCTGGTATTTCTTCTCCCAAACTCGCTTTTCTGCATGTATTAATTGTTCAACTTAGTAAAATTGTTATTTAAAGCAGTTCAGCTCTTCTGGGAGTCATGAATATAATAAAACAGTGATTTTTAAAAAAAAAAAATTTAAGAGGCCTGGATCTAGGGGGTATGTCTTCATCTGCTTTAATTAGTTATTTCTCAGGGCCTTAAGGGACCTGCCCTTAGCAGTGCAGGATGAAAATGTCCTACCCTGTATCTGCAAGTTTGCCCACGTTTGAGAGAACAAGAAGGAGCATTTGCTGCATGCTCATGGAAAGGAGGAGTAAGCTTGTTTGCATATTTTTGTGTGATTTGTTTCTAAAAAGTTGTATTGATTTAGAGTCAAAGAGTATGGAGAGTGTTAAATGTCAGAGTTTGAGGTCAGCCTCCCTCAGCAGCCGGGGCTGAGCTCACAGGGGAGTGGGAGTATCTTGTCTTGCAGGATGAGACTGTCACAGTGCCCACCATGAAATAGAGAGCAGCTGACATTAAACAGATTGTAAAATGGAAAGCTTTATTTCCAAACTCTTAAAGTTATATATGAGCCCATTTCAAGAAGAGAATGGAGCATGCATTGCAGAAGAAAGATAAGGCTGGGCTCCCTTCTCCCCACTTCAACACAGTGTTTTATACCATCATTTTCTCCTTATTATATTTTATTTGCACTCTATTTCAGCACAATGAACTAAATCTTGGGGGACATAAAAGTTCTAGAAGTGCCTAATAACCAACTTCTCCTGTTTGAAATGCAACACAAGTTAAGTAAACTGAGCCAAAGTAGTTAATATTCTGTTTTCTTTGTAACCACCAGCCCCAGTTTACAGTTGTGCACTTTGCTTTTTGTCCAAAGAAAAAACAAGTAACAGAAGACAGAATTTAGTGACTTTAACACAGAGTAAACTCATGACCTCAGAGACTTTTGCTTGTAGTCTTTAATTGCTTTTTAGTACAAAATTGGTGGTATAAAAGATTAAACTTCTAAAGCACTAGAATCAAGTTCTCAGTGATAAATTTGCTAACTTCCCCCATCACACTGTATTAAATATGTGTAATCTCATGTGTGTGCCCTTCCCCTTCTGTGTGTTGCTTTGGAGAAATACTGAGCCTTTGAATTTACATAATTTAAAGGCAATCCACATAGAAAATAAGGTGAATTACTTTGTTCCTTATGCTGCTTTTATTCTCCTTGGCTACCCAGGCCAGCCTCGATGCTGAGCCCTTCAGAGCTGAGCAGAACAATCCAGCAATGTCTGTAGCTCCTTACAGGCATTCTTGTTCTCTTCATATTCAAAGCATCACTCAGGGCTTGTTAATATGCATTACTGTACCTCTTTAAATTAAGGTGTAATTTACATCAGTTTCATTAAGCTGGTCCAATCGCTGCACAGCCACTCTTATTGCAGCATAAACTAACTTTATTTCATGTTAGTGTAAATCAGCCAGGAACATTGTCAGCTTAAAATGTAATAATCCATTAAATTAGACCAAAATTGAAACATCCTCACAGGAGTTTGGGCTGGCGTGTTCCCACTTAAATTAGCTGGAGCAAGTTTATGTGTACACAGGGAATTAGAAATGGAATCAAGCACCTCCTGTGGTAAATTCCATCCCCTGGCACCAGCAATCTCAGAGGAATTGGGATGCAGGGAGAGGAGTTGTCTGGGCAGTGCCAGTGCTCAGGGCAGGTCTGGGGACCAAACCCTGAGTTTGTCCCTTCAGCTCCTCAGGGGTTCCACTGCTCTGGCTGCTGTCACCAACCCAGAGATGCTCTGGAAGTTTCCAGCTCCCCATTTGCCAGAAGTTTCCTCTGGATTTTCCTTCTGACACTCAGGTGTGGATGGAGAAAGAGTCTTAGACCAGGAGTGATGTTTTTGCATGAGGAATGAGCTGCGGTTTCTTGCTTTGCCTCAGGAATTTTGGGAGGGAAATATTCAGGTACAAAGTGGCAAAAATCGCCTTTTTCATATCTGGGAAGTTCATACCTGCAGCTGTGCTTTGGCACAGCTCTCATCAGCAGAGAAATGCTGGGGTGCTTCCTACTACTGCTGCTGTCCTCCTCTGGGTTGCCACCTCAACAAAACTGTGTTCAGCAATATTTATTGATTCAATTCTGAAGTTCTCTTTTGTTACTTGAAATGAACACATGGAGGATGCATTTTTGGAGGCTGTGTTTTTCCTCCACCTAATTTACATCTTTGCTTTAACTCTACTCTGGCAAAGGTGAGGAGGAAGGGGCAGAGGAAGGGATGGAGAAGGTCCCTGGTTGTATTAAAGCTGAAAGCATCCCTGGAAGCATCACTGGAAGCATCCCTGGGCTCTCCAAAGCAGCATCCAGCTGCCCAGAGGAGTGTCATTGTCATGCTCACAGCAGCCAAAACCCTCCAAACCTCAACCTCACCTCTGGGGCAGCTGCTGCTGTCACATGGATATTAAACAGGCAGCAATTAAAGCAAATACTCAATGTTTTGTTTCTTGTGGATTGGCTTTTTAAAAAAAAATTTTGATTTCTCATGGTTCCCTGTCAGCAGCAGTGAGAACATCCAGACAGCTTTTTCCTGTGTTTTATTTTGTGTGCTGTGAAAAAGCACAAGAGGCATTTAGGCTTCAGTCACTCCCACTGCTTATGTGCTGGGTGTGATTTGCATCAGAATAGGTATTTTTCCTTTTTATCTGTAAATTCATTTACATAATATTCATCAGTATGCAAGTTGTGCTGGTGAAAGGATTGCTGACATGTGGAGAGATACCTCAGGTTTTGAGCTTATTGTTCAGGCAACAAGCATATGAAGGTGCAGGTTGCTAATTATAGTGTACACCTTGTCAGTTCCACAGGCTTTATCCTATAGAAAAAGGGCTTTATTAAATTTCTACTGTATTATTTTGTCATCAGCAACCCTGAAGCATTAGGGTATGAGACTTTTTTTTTTGGTACAAAAAAAGCCAGCATCAATTTCAAGATGAAATTGAACCCAGGCTTTTGACAGGCAAATCTGTGAACTTTGGGAATACCTGACTGCCAGCCCCACTTACATTTTATATCCCTCAACCAGCTTAGAAAATGAAACATTTAGAACAGGAAAAGTTGAAAGATTTGCTGTGTTGTTAATGGGAGGTTCTAGAAAAGGGAATCCTTGCTTGCATCAGTTTCTGAATTCAGGTGAGGCTTGTCCCAGGTGAGTTAGAGGAAGAGAAAAGGATCCCTTGCCTTGGTCATGAAGAAAATCTGGTGAAGGTGGGATCCCCAGTGGCTCAGATCTTGAGATCTCAGAGCAAAACACGTGGATGTGGCACTTGAGGGTGTTGTTTATTGGGGAACGTAGCTGATGGTTGGACTGGATGATCTTGAAGGTCTTTTCCAGCCTTAATAATTCCATGGTTGTGTGATTCAGTGCTGGGCTCCATATCTGTGTGTGCCCATATCTATTTGTGTTCATAATAACGATGGGGATGATAATAAGGATGATGATAATAATAATGAGGAGGATGAAATACTAATACTAATAATTTGTAGGGGCAGGCATTGAGCAAAAGAAGGGCTGGGAGTTCTTTGATCAAAGAGAGGACTCTACTCTAGAAGGATTAATGGGCCAGGATCCTTGTGCTGAAATGAAAACTCTCCAGCGTTTTCCTGGGTTCTTAGATCATGTCCTTAAAGCTCTCAAAATGTTCTTTGGGCTCTGCAGCATTGTGGTTTGGCTGGGGAGGTGTTGGTGCCTCACCCCAGGGAATTCCCATTACTGGCACCTCCTTTACTGGGAGATCTGCCTGGATCAGGGGAACAGGCAGCTCAATCAGCAGCTGATGAAGCTCAGGGTGTGTGGAATTGTTCTAATGTCTGCAGTGCGAGTGTGGAAGTACAAAAATGTTTATTGAGCCAGTAAAGTCCAGACCTGGAAATGGAATGGCTTCTGTCTTAAATAACATGAGGATCAATGAAATGCTCCTGCTGGGTGAATCCTAAAGGTGATTGTGTATCTCTGAGCTGTTTTCTGCCTGCTTTATGTGCTCAAGTTGGTGCAGCTACAAAAAAAAACCCACCTAAACCTCTAAATTAAGTAAATTTATTTAATCATAAAAATTCATTTCATGATAAACGAAACTCTTTTGAAGGTATCATGTACTTAAATGCATTTGAAGGGTGACAAGGTCTGGTCTATTTTGGAAGTGTGAGGTTGGAAACGATAAGATTTGATTTAATTTGTATTTAATTTGCAATGCATATTCGTTTTGTATATATAGTTTGAATTACATACTTATGTAGTATACTTCCTTAATTTGCCCTGCATATTTATTTTGTAAATTGTATTAACTTTGGTTTTAATTTTTCCAAGAAGCAAGGCAGCTAAATATCTCATTTATTTTAGCTTTATACCTGTGTTAGGAGGTGGCAGTTTGAAGATGTGGCTCCTCTCAGTTCTTTACATCCTGTGAAACCACTTGGTGAGTTCCTGCTCTCTGCTTCCTTCTTTCATTTCTATTTCCATGACCTTTTAGGCTTTCTGGTCTTGATGCAGGACTTTTTTTGGATGTCTGTGAGACATCCAGGAGGAATTGTAATATGAGTAATTTTTAATCAGTTCAACATGAGTCATAAATAATTGTTCAGTAGCAGAGTGTTCATTGTACTCTCCAACGCTTCCTTCTTCCTTGGCAGTGTTTGGAATGATTTCTCCATGACATTTTGTGTAATGCTGACTGATCAGAAGGATTTTGAAATGACTGAAGCTTTCCTCTACCATTTGTGAACATTTATGCATTATTAATCCATGCTACAAAACTGGTGAAGTACTCAGTTTATTTTTACAGCAGTGGAATACAGATAATTTTCACTTGTGAATGGGATTTCCTCTCACTCTACAGGGTGTTTTTACACTGCAAAAGTTTTTGTAGACTTCTTGTACACTAATAATTGTGTTGGAAAAAAGACATAATCAATCATCTGGAGAGATTGATGTCAAAAGGAATTAAATAATAACCTCAGTTCTTCATATTTTGTCTTGTTTCTGTAAAAGAGCTGAAAACTGAAACTTTTAAATATGCATCTAAAGATGCCCAGTGCTAATTTTATTGTGTGTAGGATGGACTGAGAAAATCAACAAGGGTTTGGGCTGTATAGTCTCTTGCTCATTAATACATTTTGGCTCCTGGAATAATGTACTGGGAGGACTGATCAAGAGAAGTGTTGCAATGTATTTCCATTGACAAGAAGATGCTGTCAGGAGAATTGCTTTATGTATATATTTATACACGCTGAAAAAACACGTGTGCATGAAAATAGCAAAATGTGTCTCCTAGGCTGAATCAGTGCCACAGGTGGGGACTGTACAGGTGTGTTGGCAAGGGGAGTGTGGGTCTGTGTGCATTTATTACTTCTGACAGCTTTAAAATGCATCTTTAATTCTTCCATCTTAGCCTCACCTCAGTTCCCAGAGTGGCTTTCCCATCTCAGTGTGTTAGAATCTAATCCCAGGATGATTTGGGTGGGAAGAGACCTTAAAGCTCATCCACGGGCAGGGACACCTTCCACCATCCCAGGCTGCTCCAAGCCCTGTCCAGCCTGGCCTTGGAGCCTTGCAGGGATGGGGAGCCTGGAAAGCTCTCCAGGGGTGTTCAGTGTGGCCCAGTTCTTTTTAACCTTCTGAATCTTGACATTTTTGTAATGGAGTTTCTCATGCATTTTCATGTAAACAAAGTAATGTTTTTGTAACTGTCTTTTTCTTGTTGACATTCCTCTCTTGGGGAGGAGAAATTTGATGGACTTCTAGTTTGACCAGTGTGGTTGGAGAGGCAGCAACCTTCATCCTCCAAACCCTGGTCATTGTCCAAAATCTCTATAAATTGAGGTCAAGAAATCAACTCCCTCTTGCCTGCCCTGACGGCTTGACTGCGTGTCTCATTCATTGCGTGTTCTGTAGTGACAGTTCAAGGCCAGGCTGAATGGCCTTGTAGCTCCATCTTCTGTGCTTCCCTCC
Organism: Cettia cetti; assembly: GCA_013401135.1. Lineage (NCBI taxonomy): Eukaryota > Metazoa > Chordata > Aves > Passeriformes > Sylviidae > Cettia > Cettia cetti. Next base: position 34,425 of record VZUI01030073.1, on the reverse strand, counting down.
TCTTCACCCCTTTCCTGTGGAGTTCTAAATCCTTAAAATTCAGATTATATTACTGGGAGCTTTCTCTGCCTCTGTTGCATTGTATCCTCCAAGAGGGCTCTGCCCCGCTCTGCTCCTCGGCTTTCCCCGCTTCCCTTTCCTTTCTCTGCTCTCTTCCTCCTCTTCTCCATTTCATCCTCCTGCCTCTGAGCTGAGCAGCAAATATCCTCATGATATTTACAGGAGAAGTAGTATTTGGACAGTTCTTTGTTTGGTATTTCCATTGGAAATACCACAAGCAGTCATGTTTCCATGATATTTCCATTGACATTAACTTCAGGACGACTTCCTTTAATAGGGTTTAGCGGGGAGGAAGCTTCATATTCCTTGTCAGCTTTGTGTGTTTGTTCTGTCCCTTTTAAAATCATGTGGCAAATGAACCAGGAGGAAAAGATCACAATCAGCTGGCTTGTCTTTATTCAGAGTGAAAACTAAAACAAATGTAACTTCAGCAGCAGTTTGTGTGCAGGGAGAACGTATTGAGGTGATTTAAATATTTATGGATGTGAAAATCTGAGGCTGCTGAAAGAGTGCATGAAAGAGAGGACATCTCCTAATGCTTGAAAACTAAAAAATAATGCAACATGAGATTTTAATTGTTGTCCAGGTATAAAATGCTTTATTTTAAGGCTTGACTCATAATTAACTCAATCAACATTTAGAGACTAAAAATTCAACCTCAGCTGTGGTGTTCAGCATAAAAATTCTAACAACAAACCGAAACACCTGAAATGTTGAATGTAACAAGAAAAATCGGGCTTGTTCTAGGATAAAACTTTAGTTTTAATCCTGAAGAAATAAATAGATTGCATTGGACAAGAAATGAGAGTAATTAACTTTTGCATTTCCACTGTGCAGCTGCAGCGCGTGGTGCCTGGAAGAATGGTTTTTGTGGAATTAGGCAGGAGACCTGGATTCTGTTCCTGGCATTTTCACAAATTTACTGAATTCCTCTAAGTCATTTAATCTCTGTAGTGAAGTAAAATAACTTCTCTACTTCATGGGAATATGAAATGAATATTAAATTAATGATTGGGGGAGCCAGGAGCAATGTTGGCTGTGCACATGTTTAGCTAAATCAATGCTTTAGGATGCACATTTGCATAAAACCATACTGGAAAATTAGTCAGAGCCAGCCATGCAGTCTGGGTTCAGCCTGGGTAATATTTTACCTTAATTTGCACCTGACAGAAGTTATAGGGCCAAATGGATGAGAAGTTGGCTGAAATATTGCCCAGTTTAAAAGGAAAATGCATCTTATTGTAGCAGGTGCTCGGTAAAATACCAGTAAATCAAAATATTCAACCATTCAGGCCATTCCTGGGATTATTCCCAGGAACTTGAACAGGATTTGGGATTTTTTGGGAGCACTGGTGTCCTGTGATGACTGGAATCCATCTGACAACAGAACCCTATTTTTACCCACAGTTTTCTGAAAGGTGAACTCAACATGACACAGAAAAACAGAGTAGAAAGGAAGATTAAAATATCTTACAGAATTGAAACTGCAGCATGTTTTCCAGAACAGGAGTTCCAATTTTATTTATGTTTTCAAAGGAGCTTTGGAATTTTCCTATGATTTTTATCCTGTATTTTTTTTAGCTTCTTAAAATCCTCATAAGTTCAACAGTTCCTGTGAAAATCCAGCCAGTGCAAGGAACTTTGAAGGAGGAGGGAAGGTTTAGATGGTATATTGAGAAGGAATTATTCCCTTGAGGGTAGGGGGAGGCTGGGATGGAATTCCCAGAGGAGCTGTGGCTGCCCTGGATCCCTGGCAGTGCCCAAGGCCAGGTTGGAGCAGCCTGGGACAGGGGGAGGTGTCCCTGCCATGGCAGGGCTGGAATGGGATGGGATTTTAGGTCCTTTCCAACCCAAACCATTCTGGGATTCTGGAGGGAGCAGGAGCAGCGTTTTATCCAGATGATAGTTAGGAAAGTGCCATGAGATAGGGAGCAGATACGGACCTTGAAGTCTGGATAAGTTTTGGCTGAAGATCCTTCTGGCTCTGGGATGCTCTTTAGCAAACTTGCTCTGCATCTTTTAATGCAGGATGTGCTGCCTTTACATTAACATTCTGCAGTGTTCTTATGTGCCTTTTAATCAATTTTTTTAATGAGAAGATAATTACGTTCTATACTTTTAATCTGACAGATCTGACTGAAATTGTCTAGCAGTTCCAAAAATTCCTGAGGAGCCTGCATGCTACCCACAGACCTGGAGGAAAGTCATCCATATTTTTAAATCAGATTATTTCATGTTTTAATTTTGCTTCTCATTAATTCAGCCACCCTTAATGGTGAAATAAACCCCAATATTTGGAATTTGAGTTGTGTGACTCACCTGCTTCTTCTCTGCTGGCTTTGCTGCTTGTATTTTTGGTGTTGCCCAGCACATTGAATGGGGAGAAACTAAAAATTCTTTGGGTCAATGTTCAGGTGATGGACCCTGAGCTCTGTGTTGTGATTCAGAGTCAGAACAAGCCTGGGGAAGTCAGAGGTGGCAGGGATGGTGTTTATTCCTCAGAAACACAAATGTCAGCTGCAGGAGGATTATTTTAAGCGTTCCACCTCTCTTGACAAAGTTGTGACAGTCCTGCCAGGTTGGTGAGACCTGAGAAGCCACAGGACAGCTTAATTAGAGATGAAGATTTGTGTCTGAGGGGAGGAGCAGCAGTGACAGATCCAGCCGTGACCGAGGGGTGGATTAGCTGAGTGCAAGGCTTTGACAAGATCCTCTGAATTTCCTCCTTGATCTCTTCCTAAACCCTCAGGGACCTTAGGGAGGTTGATCCCTTCCCCACCTGGAGCATCTCTGCACAGGCAGAAGATTCCCTGGGTGGCTCTCCTGTCTGAGTTCTGCTGGAAACATCTGCAGCCCCTGCTGCTGGAGGAGAATCCTTCCCCTGGGATCACCTGCAGTGCAGCTGAAGAGATCAAGGTCACCTAAAGAGCTGATGCTCTCTCTTCCCCTCACTTGGAAGGTACTTTGTAAACCACTATCATAAATTTTAAACTTCTGACTGGAAGGATGCCCAGCCAAAGTCTTTGAGGGATCAGATTAGTTTACATAAGACTTTTTCCTCACTTAAAAGAAAGTGCTGGGAGCTATCATCGAGGCATTTGCTTAATCAAAAGTGTTTCAAATGAAACAATTTTGTTGTCAGAAAATGAAGAAATGACCAAAAAAAAAAAAAGAAAAATCTTGTAAAATGTAATTTAAGGAGGGGAAGGAAAAATAATAATCTAGCAGTGCTCTGTAACAGGATTTCCTTATCAACCCCTTCCCAGATGCAGTCACTGTCATTTAGGCCATGCCAGTGACTGGTCTCATGCCAACCTAATACAAGTTGGTTCCACTTGTCACCCTTTCAATTTCCCAGCTGGACTCCATTTTAAAGGGCATATTAGCATTATCAAATAATCGTTAAGATGTCTCTTGGTTTTCTTTTAAATCTGGTGTGTTTTTTTTTTTTTTTTTCCAAGACTTATTAGTAGAAAAAATAATCAAGTGCTGGAAAGAAAAAAGAAATGTTACTATCTTTGGGTGGCATCAGATGTTATGGTCTCAAATTAATTGTGGTTTTTTCTCCTTTCAAAAGAATGTGAGGTATCTTCTCCAACAAAGAAATCACTTGCACAAGGTGCTGGAAAATCCCTTTTGCAGTCCTAAATTCAAGTAATGTCTATCCCTAGTTATTAAATAAATTATCTGGGAAAAAAAAAAAAGCCATTGCTGGTAACTTTTAGAATAACCTAATTTTTGTGTTCAAAATTGCAAATATTCCAAAATTTAATATTCAGAATTATTCAAACACTCTGAATAGTGGAAAATGATGAGAATAATTGAAAAGCAGTGTCTGTGTGCTGCCAAAATACCTTTAAGAGAGGAAAGTAAGATTATATAAAAACCAAAGCAACAGAAGATCCTACCTGCTTTTCCATCTCTGTTATAAATTCTAAAAGTAATTTTTTTCAGCTTTTGGTCAGACCTGTTTAAAATTGTAGAGTTGGAGAGGCCTTGTTAGTGATGTTCTGTTCATATGTTATATTTGCTCCTCTTTCTTTAGTTCTTACTGAGATAATTAATGAAAATCTTTTGGTTACCCATCATTAATGATTTGTTGAGTTAAAGAGAAGCTGAAAATGGGGTTGGAGAGAGGAGGTGGCCCTGGGGAAGAAAGGGTGAAGAGAGGAGGCTCCACTCAGGAATCATCCAGAAAATTTCTCCTCCCGGAGCAGTTCAGTGTCAGCATGTTCTGGGAACACAACTGGGAAGGAAATTTGTGCTCCACTTCTTTTGGATGAGGTGAATGAGGCTGCTGAGGAAGAGGGAAAACTGGATTTAGTGTGGCTAGAATTATTTGTGTCTCTGTATTTTAGCATGTTCTGTATTGGAATCAATGTCATAAATGCATTTATTCAATATTTTCTGCCTCTTTTGTCATTTCCCTTTTGTTTTCCTCTTTTTTCTTCTCTGTATCCAAATGACCTGTTTCCATCCTTAATGAGATAACCTCTTTTTAAAAGATTTTAGAGCTGAGTGGGCTCCTGCTGATTGTGCATCCACAGAAATATTTCCACCTGGGAAAGGAGCTGGAAAGGGAAGAAGTTGCTGACCCCTGCAGCTGCTGCTGAATTTCCAGCCACAAACTCAGCCTCTTCTCACTTCCCTTCAGCCTCTCCCTTCTCTGGGCATCAATCTTCCTGGAAGCAAAACTTTCCCTGGCAAGTAGGGAAATCATTGCTTGCTTTGTTTTAACCTTTCCTGTCATTTCCCAGATCATTTAATGGTGGGAAATTTTGTTTCATCTGTCCATCCATGTATAAAATTATCTCACTAAGGGCTGCTCTTTTTTTTTTTTTCCTCTGTTTTTATATTAAGTACCTTGAAGTCAGTAGAATTTTGCCAGTAAAAGACCAGGAGTAGTGAATACTGCTGATATTTATTCTTATTTTCACTTGACTAAATCTAAAGGAATTCCTAGAGAACTGATAGGAAATCTGCTGCTTATTTCCACAGTAATTTATTTGTATTTAATAAAAAAAAATTAAACTTCAGTTCCTATTACTTTTAAAGCTTTTTTAAAAATATATTCAAGTTTTCCTGCCCAAAAAGTGTAAGAAATGTGTTAAGGTGCCACAAGTCAACTAAAGATTAACATAATTGTAGATATGTTTGATAAAAAAACCCACAGTTTTTCAGTATTAAATTTACAGGTGCAAATTCTGTTCCTATCAAAGATTATGCCTAAGTTTAATTAATTTTCATTTATGAGATGGCACTCCTTCAGTGGGCATAGTTTTGCTCTTAATGCCCAGCTGGATGGTTTTGCATTATCACACACAACTTTTTCACCTGATGCTGGAACAAATAAATATCAAAGCACGAGTCAGATTAATCTCGTGTTTTTAGAGCAACTGCCTTCATCTGCCTCAGAGAGAAAAATCAGTGTACTTGTTATCATATTTGAGCAATCCATTATGAGATGTGCCAGGAGTTTCCACAGACTCAATTTCACATTGCCTTGATTGCATTTGAATACTGCTTGTTCTCATGAGAGCCCGCCTGGATTCGTTTTAGGATAATTCTCAACTCTTCTACCTGCAAAAGGTGAAATTCAACATTGCTGGGAGGTGGATCCGTCCTGTGCTTGCCATTAGAGAGTTCCTGTTTATGAATTTATACAAAAACTACTGTGCTGGGGGCCAGCCTTTCCCTCTCAGGTCAGAAATTCCAGGGAACATCTTGCCAGAGTGATTCCTTAGGATTTGAGCTTTTATATTTTTCCACACATTTGCACCCCTGCAGCTCTTTAGTGCCGGACTCTAACTCCACACACAGTGTCAGCTGCTGCTGCCCCATTTTGCTCAGACACAGCAATTCCTCTCCAGGCCTGGCAGCCAAGGGCCCCTCACTGCCTCAGGCCTGAGAGATGCAAACAAAAGTGAGCTGGGGGAAAACTTGGGCTCACTGAGTTCATTCCCTGAGGCTGTAACTGGGAGATGAACCCCAGAGTGCAAATGGCCCAAAGTGATCCAAGAGTGAACCCCGTGAGCCGGGGCCCATTTTGGGTGCAGCCCTGGGGGCTTTGTCTGCCCTGAGTGTGCCTGGAGGCCTTCAATAAACAGAACTGCTTTTTATTCCCTTAACTCTGTCTGCCCTCTGTTTTTAGGTGGCCCCAACAAGGCACCAAGAGGAACCATCAGTCCCTGTGTGTGGAGCAGCAGGATTGAATTGTTCCTGCAGCTCTCCTGTCACCCATCCCAGCCCCATGGCCCAGCACGAGCTCTCCTTGTGTCCCACAAGGTCCCTCTTGGCTTCTCCTGTGGCTTCAGAAGGATTTAGGATGGGATAATATCACCATAAGTTAGCCAGGACTCCATTATCTTCAAGCAGGAAAAGCCAATCCTGTATTTTCACAACTCATTTTTTACAGATTTTACAGACCTCATGTGCAGCTTTAATTGGTTAACAGCTTTCTTGCCAATTACTCTATTGGTTAGTAAAAGGTATTCTGCTTGTCCATCAAATCTCTCTATTCTTGGATTGTTTACATGTTTTCTTTACTGATTCTCATGGGACAAATCCCGTGTTGTTGCAGGTACATTTGTTTTTAACTCAGGAATGGGTTGTTGTGCTAACGAATTTTCATACTCGTTTCAAGATTGGTTTTGTGTGGGAACAGGCCAATTACTTAGAAGAAGTGCCAGGTTAACTTTGGGAATTTAGCAGAGCAGGCCTGATTTTATGAGGCTTCTCTTTTATAATTCTTTCACCAGTCTTAGCAGGATGATGGGAGACTGAGCTGGGATGTCAGAGTCACAGTGGGCAGAGGAGCCTCTTTGGGGCTGCTCTGAGCACTTCAGGCACAGGCTGAGCACTGGCTCCATGGAAGTGCCTCCTTGAGGAATGAGGCACAGTTTGGGGCAGGGATTCTGTGCTGAGCTCAGAGAGGAAGGGCTGGATCTGCCTCCAGCCAGGAGCTGTTATAGGTACGCTGGGTCAGTGGTTTCCTTTTTGCTGTGAGTTTAATGTTCGTTCCTCTGTTTGCTTTCTCAGGGCAGAGGCAGAACCAGATGAAAACTGATGGAAAACTGCCTGGGGCTGGCTGGGCAGGGTGCAGGTCAATTTTCTACCCCACTGTCGAGGTTGTTTCAATACAAGGATGCTGTGTTGGGCTCAGGATGGGCCAAGCCCCACAGACAGCAGATAAGAGGAGCAGATTTTGTGTTCCACATCTCTTCAGGGCGCCAGACCCTCTCCATCTTCTTGGAGTCCAGCCTCAGGCCACTGAACTCTTCCAGCTGCACTGTCCAGGTGATGTTGGGAGATGAAAGGATGTTCAGAAAGCTGAGCTGTTTTGTAAAATCCTTCTAGCTTGTGCTGTTTACCTGGGGTCAGGAATGGCCCTGGCTGGGGGGAGCAAAGCAGAGCTCCCTCAGTTCAGAGCAGCAGAATGCAAAGATTTAGACCTGCCAAGTGTCCTGTCCCAAGGCACAAAATCAGTTGGCACAGAAAGTCAGGCATAGTCATCAGAGGCTGAGTTTGGAGATGGGAGGAGGAGGAAAAAATAGGGAAAAGCATTGGGACCTCATGTTTGAGAAGCTTCAGGAATAATTGCTGCGATGGGAACCCAGTCCAGGGCAGTGTGTGCTGAACATGAGCTGCCTGAACATCTGTAGGATTTGCACTTGAGGGGTGAGCAGCTCTCTCAGCTCCTCACATTAATGCTGATAGATAAACAGAGAATTTTAGGCTTTTCTTTATTGATCCAACATTTTTCTTGAGTGAAAGGATTGACTGAAGCAGCTCCACTTTGATCTTAGTACATTTTTTTCCTTTAACTGTTTTTTGGGCTTTTTTTTTTCATTTTGACTGGATGGGGAAAATACTGTATTAATGGATCAGTAATAATGCTGAAATAACAATCTGAACAATTGATACTTATATCAATGAACAATTAATAGTCATAATTTGCCTTGCTGCACTTGAAAAAGAGGCATTATCCAAGGATGAGCATTATCTCAGCACAATCTCTGTTGAAATCTGTTAGAAGAAAGATACTCCAGGAGAAAGATACTCCCACCAGACAGCTGACAGCAGATGCTGAAGAGGCTTTTCCAAACATCTTCATCTGGAAAGAGAGTGACTTTCCCTTTTCTTCTTTCTTAAGGCCCCAAGGGAATTTTGGACATCCTTGAAAAATAATAAAAAAAAGACAGAATACCTGGAATATTCCACAGCCTACAGTGTGGAGACACACAGGAAAGCATCTGTTATCTGGAGAAAAGAAATGTAAAGAGCTGCTGGCACTCATGTTCTCTTGGCCCGAGCTCAGCATTGGAATTCCCTCCTGTAGCCCCATCTTGGAGAAGTGGTAAATGTGCTTGTCAGGCTGGAATTCCCCCCTTTTTGGTCCCTTGATTGCTCAGATATTCAGCTCACCAGTTCCAAAAGCCCAAATCCCAGCTGTGAGTGAGGCCCCCCAGTCCCCCAGCTCAGGCTCTGTGGCTGTGGCAGCTCAAAAATGCTTTTTTCTCTCAAGTTTCCAGGATTGAAAGTGGTGGGTTTGCTCCCGGCCAGGAACAAACTGCTCTGGGTGTTGAATAGCAGCTTCTTATCTCCAGATTCCCAGATGGGCTCGTGGATGTCCCACTTCTGATGGTTAGCATTGAATAGCAAGTTTTTGCAAATGATTCTTGGCAGGAGCACTCATCACATTTCTATTGAGATTTATCTCCACAGCTGAGTTTTCCTTTGCTTTTTTTTTTTCCCCCTCTGTACCATGCAATTAAATGGATGACCATCCTATGCAGAAGGAAATGCTTCTATCAGAGATGAAAAGAACTCAGAGTGAAGCCAGCCACACACAGCACCGGGTTTTAAGCCAGCTTTACATCAGTCTTCAGAAGAAATGAGAAAAGAAATGCATGTGTTAGGTATTCCTGGGCTCTGAGATACCACACACATTTTCCTGGGACACGTGCTCATAAATGCACTTCGTTCTTAAATCTGCCTTTCGGGCTGGAAAAATACTCTAAAAGGAATAAAAAAAGGAAAAAGATTTCTCAGTTTCTGTCATTAGGTAATGAGGACCTGTCTGTTGCCTTGCTGGCAGCAGTAAATATTTCCTGTCGTGTTCTCTATTGCCATTTGAACAGCAGGACTCCCCAAACTGCCTGGGCACTGTATTTTGTTTTGCAAGAGATTATTCAGAGAGGCACTCTATTGATTGGAGAACCCTGTTGTATTCACCAAACTTATCACAACATGTCTGTAACTGCATTTTCTTAAAAATATTTTGAGACTAGAAATACTTGGAAATGAATAAACAAACCTGAAAATCATTTAAGCTACGCTTCTACCCATAGATGATGCACTCTTGGGGGTTTTTTGCCAAATAGAAATTTTCAAAATGAGGAATTTGACTCAGGAGAATGTTTTCAGAATTCTGTTTGCAGCATGCTTGTGTGTGTGGGGTTGGTTTTTTTTTTGTTGGTTTTTTTTTGTTTTTTTTTGTTTTTTTTTGTTTTTTTTTTTTTTTCCACACAGAAATTTAAAAAAATGAGGAATTTGATTCAGGAGACTGTTTTCAGAATTCTGGAGGATTCACTGTGGACCCTTCTGGTTTTTGTGGAGGATGAGGAAATTTGCAGGCTGCTCTGGAGCACCGAATTTGGGTTTTTAACTCGAGGTGTGCTCAGCAGAAGTGGGAACTCCGCTGTTATTTGCCAATAGGTGGCACGAGTGCATTGCTGAGGTTTGCAGGTGCAAACTGCAATAAATGCAGCGTTTGACTCGGGGAGGATGCAGCAGAAGGCACCGTGGCCATGTGAGCAGTCACTGATGCCCACGTAGGAACCACTGGCTGCAATCTGACACCTGCTGCCGGGGATGAACGAGGTTTTTTTTTTTTGTTACAGAACGGAGAAAAAGCAGCAAAATTAATGCATAATTGTTATAGCAGACAGGAATGGACTTCATGTAAAGCTGTGTGGAAAAGGAATGGCCTGAAATCAACCACTGCAGCATACACAAAAAGGCATTTTCTTATCAATTAATGAACTTTAATTTATGGCTAGCCTGAAGGAAAAAAAACCCAAACAGAGAAACCAACCAAAAATCCAAGCTTTAATAGAGGCCAGATCCAAACCCTGCTGAAAAAAAAAAAATTAATTTGAAATTATGCAACAGTTGGAAGATAAATCTCTGCTGTGCATAGGTGTGGGGAGTTTATTCAGAGGAGCTGCATGAAGGAAGGGGGGAGTTTAAGGGGGGAAATGTGGTGTGGTGATTTATGTGGAATTGCAGCCACTGAAATTGTTCTTGCTGGCTTTAATCCAGGCTGATGCCTCTCCCACCCTGCCCCAGCATGGAGATCCAGCAGCTGAAGCATTTCCCTGTCCTCTTGTGCCCTGATCGCCAGGGCAGCACCAGCCTAGAGCCACCTCTTCCCTCTGGCACACGGATTCCAGCTTTGGAAGTGAAGTTCAGGAAAAATTCATTTGTGGCTAACACCAGCAGAGTGGAACACTTGCCTGTTTTATGAGTGGGTTTTTTTCCAGGACTTTCCCCAGCGTTTTGGTGGCTGAGATCTCTGCAGAGAACTCTCTGATCACTTTCTAAAGGTGATTTACAGGGAGAGGAGCAGTCACCAGACTAGCAAAATCCTCATCTGAGATTCTTCACCCAGGGTTACAGGAGTGGTCAATCAGAGGATGAGAACTCCCCCTCTGCCTGGGGATTGATTTGTGGGGTAGCATTGGGAGCAAAGGGTTTGGGAATTGCCCATGTAGTGATCTGCATCCTTGCCTGGCTGTTCCTTTGTGTCACAGCCCAGGCCATCATCCTGCATTTGTTGATTCACCGTGGGGGAGTGGGATAGGGAAATTCGGGGAGTTAGAGCAGGTGTGGGTATTTCTTAGCCCACTTTTGTCTTATTTGTGAACTGAAAACCTTCAGAATGGCAGCATTTACTCTTCTAAATGCACTTATTCTCTTTTTCCTCATTGGAATATAAATACCAGAGTAGAATTCAGCTCCTCAAAGGGGTTTGGTACAATACACCTTTGAGGACAGGGAGCTGGGAATGTTTAGGATTTCATTTTCTTTTCCATCACTCTTTTTTTTTGGTCTGGACTTCAGCTGCTTTGCCTGAAGCTCTCCCTGCCCATCCTTCTCACTCAGAATTACTAATTGAGGAAATACTAATTACTCATCCTGTTGGCTGCTTGCAGGTTGTGGCAGGGTGGGAGGACTTGGTGTGGATGGGGCAGCTCCAGGCGGAGCTGAGGGTTTGTTGTCAGCTATAAAACACACAAAACCTGGATCTTTCCAAGTTTTTAACTGCATTGTCCAGGGGCATTAGGGAGGCACATGCTGGAGCAGAGGGAAATGGGGATTAGGTGTTTCTGTTCCCCCTCCTGGCCTGGTTCCCTTCAAGTCGTGCAGACCCCACACTGTTAAAAGCACCAGATAATTGGTGTGGCCCAGTCTGGAGCCGGAGCTGGGTGTGTGCCACCAGGGTTTGGCATTTCCACTGCTTCTCCCAGGAAATGAGTTCCTGAAAACAGGTTCTGAGCAGGCTGCTCCAATGGAAGGTGCAGCTCAGCCCCGCTGAGTTAGGAGCCAGCTGAGTTAGGATCCAGCTCCCATCCTATGGATCCCACCCAGCTGTGGAAAAACCCTGGGATGAGCCTGCAGACAGGGAGACACCCCACAAAATTCAGTGCCTGGGGGACAGAAGGTGACATCCCCCATCCTTCTGTGCCAGCCACGCCCCTCAGAGGGGACAATGTGAAGGGACAAGCACCTGCCACAGGGCACAGGAGGATCCTCACCCCAGGGAAATGGGAAGGTGCTCCCTGAGAGGCAGCAGTGGCAGAGCATGACCCGGTGCTTGGAAAAACAAACTGAAACAGAGAATTTTTGTGGGTTTTTTTTGGTTTGTTTTTTTTTGGTTTTTTTTTGGTTTTTTTTTGTCTCCTGCTGCAAATTTTTGTGCTTTTTAACTTGCTGTGCTACCTGTCAGTCTGGGAACAGATGCACAGCCTTCAGGCTCTCCGAGCTTGCCAGCTCCCGGCATCCTGCTGGGAGCTGTGGGAGGACTTTCAGTGGGAACCAGGGCAGCCTAATAATAGCAGCAGAGTCCACAGAGCCAGTGTTGCACAGAGAGGCAGGAGAGGTAACCTGGAGCTCTGCTGTCTGCAGCCACAGAAGGACAGGAGGGGAGAAGCCACGGGGCACTGACTGGAGCACTTGCCTGGCAGCAGGGTGCTGAGTGCCTCGGCCAGGAGAAGCAGATGTTTGAGTTTCCTCAAAGCTGAAAGGAGCTGTGGGTCTGTAAAAAAAAACTTTTCGAGTTCCTGCTCAAAATGGACTGGGTCTAATTTACTGTTTGAGTAAAACCAAATGTATATTTCTGGTTCTTTCTTTGGGTCTCGACTGGAAGTTGTAGAGTTCTTTAGCTTAGAAGTTCAGTGCTGGTCAGATAAACCAGGTGTTATTTGAGTGAGGGCATTGAGGGGGTGATAGGTACAACATGAAGCTTTTCCTTCAGCTCCTTTGACAGGAATACAGCCTGTGTGACACCATGGGACAGCTGAGTGACAATCCAGGTGGGAGTCCTGATATTCCACAAGGAAATCCTGGGTACAGAGTGGGATGGATGCTGGGACACTGGGCTGAGAAAACCCTTCCCACCTGAGCACCTTGGCAGGTGCACTGGCCAAATGGTTTGGGTTTTGTTGGGTTTGGTCTTGGTTATTTTTAGGTCGTAGCTGCTTTAAACTTTAAGTTTTTGCCAATGATGACTTCTTTTTAGGGGAAAAATAAAGAAATAATATTGAGATTAGATTTGACAAGACATGAGGAAAGAGAAATCAATATTAATATAAGCATCAGAACATTTTAATTTTGGCATTTGAAGGAATAATGGGAATTGTTGATCAGAAACACCATCTGCCAAGGCAGTTTCCCTCAGCTGGTTATGGCAAATTGAGCAATGGTAAATTATTCCTTATATTTATTTCTGGTTCTGGAAAGAATCCCACAAATTATTTTTTTTGTAAAAATTATTCATAAATTTCTCCAAGCCTGCCCTGCCTTTTCTGATCTCCCAGCATTCTGTGTATTAGGAATGGACTGGAGCAGATTTGTTTTCCAGAACTGGGGGAGGATCCCGTGTCCTGTGAGGGGAAGTGGGATTGGAAATAAAGCTTTGGGCAGAGCAGCCTTGGGCTAAAATCCAAAACATCTCCCTGTGCTGAGTGACCCCCAGGGATGGCACTTTCCAGTGGAGACTCTTTGGGAAAACAGCAGCAGCTCAAATTTGGACAGCAGTGTTCCCCTCTTGGGAATTTTGTTCAGGAATTGATGAAAATTTATAGGGAAAAGATCATAAAAGGCCTTTACAGTGAAGAGTGAGGAACTGCGTGCTGGCAATGTTGTTATGTGTGTTCCCACCTTCTCTGGGGGGAGCTGGGTCTTCCCAGAGCCACAAACTGCAGTTTTGGGCTCTTACAAAGATTATAGGGGTTTTTTTTCTTAAAAAAAGAGAGAAATTTTTTTTTAAAAAATACTGATGCTGTTTTCTGCAGATGTTTTTTAAGGCCAGAGAATTGGATTTGGTTACAAATGTCCCCCCATATGCCCGAGGTGGGGGAGATGAAATATACACTCTCCATTATTTTCAAGGCCAATTAATTTTTTAATTAACTGAAGTATACTTGAAAATATAAAACATTCATTTGTGGAAGTTGGTCTGTTTCCAGTTATTGCTGGATTCATTTGGCAAGTCATGTTTTTTAAAGTAGAAAATGAAATTTCTCATGCAGAATGACAAATTGTTTCCCTTCCATGGAAGTCTTTAAACTACTTCTCTTTTACTTTGGGTTTTGGTGCAATTCGTTGTGTTTAGATTGGCACCCTCCCCACCGTTTCGATTAAAAAGTGTAATGAATTTGAAATAAGATTTCATTATGGTTTTCAGCGCTTGGTTCCAAATAACTTCTAATTTCCATCAGTTTCTTAAGCATTTTTCCTCAATGGCCCTTGGTTTGACTCCTGCAAAACACCCAGGCCCCATCCCCACCAGGAATGTGCCAACAATGCTCATTGCTTGAATTTGAAATAATAGCAAAATGGTTAGTGATGTTCCAGTTCCCTTGTAAATTGAAATAAAAATGAAAATGTTTTGCAACTTGCAAATGTTCCTGTAATTTTTTTTCTTTCCTAGAATTTGCTGTATGTATATATATATTGTCACTGGGGTAGGAAAAAAATGGTTTAGCTTGTGCTACCAAAATTAATGTCAAGACTAATTGACCTTCATAGGCAGATAATTTTATGCTTCTTCGAACATGGTCTGCTGGATCACCCCATGAATATTGCATTCATTTCACTCTTCAGAAATTACTTTTTCCCCCCTATAAAAATTCCTACAATGACTTCACAGAATAAAGAGGAAAATAATGGAAATCTTCATGTTTCCATCCTGTTTTTTTTGGTTGTGGGGTTGACACTGAGCTGTGTGAAGCTCATGGAAAAAGGGGGAGTCTTCCACTTGGAAAAAGGTGGTGTAAAAAGGGAAGTTGTATTTAATGTAGAGAATGTTTTATTTCTCTTTTAGAGATTTGGATGTGTGGAATAGCTGATGTGGTTTAACCAGATTGGGTTTTTTTGCTTTATATATTTACAAAGAGGGAAATGTAGATTCTATGTATGTTAAAAAGAGGAAGGAAGGCAAAAAATAATCTCCTAAAATCTGGAAAAATTTCATGTTTTGGAAGGTCCCTCCAACCCAAACCATCCTGAGTTGACACAGTGGTGACAAAAAAGCAACAAAAAAAATGCACCCCTGTTGCTTTTAATGGCAGATCCTTAAATTACAGGAGATTCACACCTCTGGTGCATTTTTAATGTTATATTTATCACCTCATCTTTATGGGGCTGTCATTAGGGATTCACTGCCGTTTCCTCTGCACATCAGGGAGTTCATAACTCAGCCCTCCCAATTTGTGACGCTCTGAAACCCTGCAAATCAACTGTCCTTCTGTATGCAAATTGTCCTGGCTGTTTCAGGAGCTTCAGGTGGTTGAGCCCTTTGAAGCTCTGCTGATGAAAATGCCCACAAAAGGCTCAGATCTGAAAATCCCCCAGCATTGTGGGCTTCAAGCAGTGGAATTCAAACTCATGACCCAAGCCCCCAGCTGGAGCACTGCTTATCTCCAGAAATTCCTCTTTTTTTTTGCCTAATAGTTGTCTTTGCTCCCAAAGTAGGATTGTGTGTCTCCAGGTCTCTGAAGGACTGGATCTGAGGGCGGATCAGGACATGTCTGCATGGATAGAGCAAAGGAGGAAAGCCTTATGAGTAATAGTAATAAAAATAATAAAAATAAAAATAATAATGTTATATAAAAATATCAGGAATTGTCATAAAATTATGCCTGTTCTAGTACAGGGAAGATCTGGTTTGTATCTCACTTCCCGGTCAGGGGGAATCTGAAATTTTACAATTTTCAAAGAATATTTAGTTTTTTATGAGTATTTAAGTGCTACCCATGGTGCTGGTAGAGAGGTGGGGAGGTTCCCCAAATACCTGGAGTGGGATCTGGTGCTGTGAGTGGGAATTGGTGGCACAGAGAACCTGCTGTGATGGTCACTAGTCCTGGCCACAGAACAGCAGGTCAAGGGTTTCACCATTGCCCATGATCCACTGCTGAGATTTTTTCAGGCCTTAAGACGTAGAGGTAATCAAGATTTCCCTTTTTGATGGGTTTGCAAAGCAGCTACCTGTGCGGGCAGGAGCCCTGATAAACTTCCTTCAGCCTCTTGTCATGCAGGAGGTTCTGAGCACCAGGAGGAACATTGCACATCTCTGCTGCCAAAAGGATCCTTGGCAAGCTGTGCCTGAGCAATTCTGATTTGTTTCCATTTAATTAATGAACACTTTCCTGTTTTGTGATTATTGTCCTTGCCTGAAGTTGTTCCCATTATAGAGATGAATAAATAGTTCTTGACATTAGTTTCTACCTGCTTTGTAATTTGTTACACCATCAGGGACCTGCAGCTTGTCCTTGCTTTGAGTTCCTATTAATTCTGTTTATTTTTGTCTTTTATATGATTTCTCTTTTGTCCTTCACAGTTTAAAAAAAAAAAAAATCTTAACACTGGTGTTTTTTTATTGCTAATACAAATATCTTTCATCATTTTTCCTTTTTCATGGAATAGATTTCTTTGATTGAGGGAGGAAGCTCTCTCCTCCTTATTTTTGTACCTCTTCCAGGAGCTGTTTGTGCCACATAAACATGTGAGAGGAAGATTTAAAGGAAGATAAATTAACACAGGCACGTAGTGAGCACAGTAAAAGAATTTGGTATGGATTTTGTATCTCTGTGCTGCTCCTTTGAAGGTTTTTATTGAAGCTGGGCTGTAAGATTTGGCCAAGTGGGGATTTTGGGCCTGGGGTGCAGAGGCTCCAAGCCCGGGGTGTGGTTCAGGGTCCTGGAATGGTTTGGGTGTGAAGGGACTCAAAGTGAGCCTGGAGAGGCTGCCTGGGACAGAGGCTGGACACAGCTCAAGGGATAAAGAAGGTATTTATTAAAAACCTTCAAAGGACACACCTCGGGCAGTACAAGAGCCTGGCCAGGGCTACACCCAAGATGAACAATGGCTCAGGAGTTTTCACACTTTTATAAATTTTGTTCATTTACATATTGGGGTTAATTGTCCAATTACAGCTTCAGGTTGTGAGGTCCCATCCTCCCAGATTGCCCTCCTCGATTCACTGTTGTTCACACTATTTTGGGTCTGGAGCTGCAATGGTGAACTTGGGCTGGAAAAGGGTTGTTTTGTCTGACTGAGCTGTGAGGAGAACTTGCTAACACTTCATATGAAGTTCAGAGTTACACACTGAGGCAGCACAGAATCTGGAAAATACAAAATCTGAAGCTTAAGGCATCAAAAGCTCCTTTCATTCCCAGCCTGTCATGGACAAAGACACCTCCCAGTTGACTCTGGAGCACCAGGAATGTCAGAGGGTCGTGGCTGGAGCTCCTTCCTGGGGACAGCTCAGGGAGCAGCTGCCAACAGCCAGCAGAGCCACGCCGTGTTCTCCAGTTGTAAATTATCAATAAATGACTCCTACAGTCAATAGATAAATTATTCACAAAGAAAGCAGCAGGTTCTAATCATCTCCAGATTAATGCCTTCCTGGCAGTGCCTGTGCTAACACAAATAATTGCCTTGGCACGTGCCAAGCTGTCCCACGGATTTCAGCGGCACGAGGCTGCCCTGTGCCAGCTGCCAGCCACAGGTGTCACAAATCCCTCCCCTTTTTGGGGCTTTAAACCCCGTGTCCCACAGTTTTTGTGCAGAACACCTAGCTCTGGTTATCCTAAGGGGTAGGCATCCCAGGATTGACTCTCCATTGTCCCCAGCAGGTCACCAGCCATCCTCAGTGTCCCCATCAGTGATGAGTGGGCACAACGTTCCCTGCACTGAGAGCAATCCAAGCTCAGCTCCTCAGGATTTGTTCCCACCTCCCTTTGGAAACTGGGGGGATGTTACTGAAAGGGGGGCTTGGTTCCAATGAGAGGGAAAAACAGAAAAATCCCCAGCAGGAGCTTTTCTTTCACACTCGATTTGAGTGCTTGAATATGGACAGGTTGGAGCTTGATCTTGTTTATTCTCTGCACATAATTCATTCTGCTTTACTCAGAATATATCCTTTCAGACTAGCAGGGACAGCAGAAGGAAAACTTGTTTGCATGAGTGTATTTGCTGGCCAATAGGACAAATTCAGTGCCAGAGCAGAGCAGGGGACATTTAAAGCCTCAGTGAGACAAAAAGAGGTCACGTTAAATAAATGTATGTGTGAATGTTTCCTCCACAGTTTCATAATACTGAAATCCTGTGAAAACCTAATGAGAATTTGGACTTTTCCAAAACTGGGACAACTTTTTGCCTGAATGTCTTCAAATCTCACTGAACTGAGGTTTGATTTAGAACCTCATGAAAGAGTTAAATTAAAAATAGCCTCTGAGGTGTGAGTTTTCCATTTTGAGCCCGTCTCCTTTTGGGAACAAGTTTGTTGGTCCTCACATGTGCTGACAGATTGCAGAGCTGCAGTGGCAGTTTGAAGTGGAGTTTATCTTTCTGAATAAAAATGTCTTCAGGAGAGAGAAAAAATTGTTGTTCATTTCTCTGGATCCAGCAGTTTTGGAAGTGCAAACAGTTTCTGCTCACTCAAATGTTAAGGGAATAGTGATTAGGCAAAATAAAAACTCCTGTTGTTTTGACATTAGACAGAAAAAAATTAAATATTTATAAAAAAAGACTTGGTCATGAGAGGAAAATAGAATAAGATTGTTAATCCAGCACTTTCTATGAGGAAAATGGGGATTTTTTGGAGCCTTCATGAGAGATTGGCCTCATCTTCTCTGAGATTTTTTTCCAGTAGGTGCTTACCAGTGAAGAACCTGTGGATGCACTGCAGGAGGATTTCCCCTTCCATCAGGAGAGTCTGGGAGCACCTGACACATTGTCAAAAATCAGATGTGAAGATCCTGTGATCCCCATCATCCTGCATTTCTCCCTTGATTTATGGATTCTGATTTACCTTCAAACATTCCATTTTTTATGACTCCAATCACATTTCTGGTGTTGGTGCTCAGAGGTTCCCAGACAGAGGAATGCAATGTTCTGTCCAAAGCTGAAATGTATTTAGGCCTTTGTTAGGGGAGCTTTGGAACAGCTTCAAAGTGTAAGGACAGGAGCTGTTCAAACCTTTAAAGCACATGGAGAAGATTCTGGGATGAGAGAACATCTTAATAAATTCTAGTGATAGGAGAACAAAGAATGGAAAATCTGAGGTCTAATCCATGGTCTGAATTATGAAATATTCAAGGCACAACATCAGTTTAATATAATTTTTAAGATCTATTTATAAAGTTGTGTATAGATTTTGAGTAGAGTGCTTTTAATAAAAACTATTGTTTTTATTTAGTAACTGATAAAAAATTCTTAATTTTTTTATTCCTCATTTTAACTCCTCGGTTAGTTAATCCTCACTTTAGTAATTATTCCTGTAGACTTTAAACCCACGTTCTTAAATGTTGCTGTGATCTTTTTTGGCAGTAAATAGCATTAAATCTTGTCCGTAGAAATCTCAGGTGAGGTCAGAAAACACTGGCATTTCACAGGAGGTTGTAACAAGAGAACAAAATTTTAGGAAACTCTGCTGTCACCTTGATGTTATTCATTGGCACTTTTGCTGCAGAGCCATAGTTAAAACTCCAAGCTTGTACCTGCTCTGCTAGGAAAGTTTCCTTTCATCTGAATTTTATGTATTTTTAATAATTCTTTCCATTTTCTTTCAATTTATCTCTTATAAGATACCTTTTTTTTTTAAGCTCAGAATTTCATTTTTTTTTAATCAGAAATCCTAATCTTTGTGGATTATGACTTTATGTTGTAAAATAAGGTGCTGATCATTTCTCTCAGTAGCTGTTGATGGTAAAATATGAACTAAGTTATTTGCAGCTCATTCAAAGAGAGACACAATTGTATTCTGGAGGTGTGCTGCTTTTCTTCCGGGGTTTATTTTACCATGCATTGGGTAAATCTGACTGAAATCAGTAAAAATATTGATCAGTATTACTTGTGGCATGGCATGGGTTTGGTCATGTGAGTTTCAGGAAGGAAAGTCACCTCCATGGGATAGTCCACATCTGCAATTTCTCTCTGAAACTGCCTCTTGATCAAAACTTAAATTTAAATGTAATAAATATCCCTTAGAAATAACAAATAATCTTTCCACACTTGTGGAACTGATTGTTAAAAGAAACCAGTTAAATCCCCTGACTGATTTTACTGATGCTTGGAACCAACCAGAACATTACAGCCCCTCTTATCAGGGAATAATTCATGTCTTACGAGTGAAAAACCCAAAAGAAACTAAACCAAGATGTGTAAATATCTGTGTTTAAGAGTTTAAGAGCTCATCTTTTGGGTAAGACTATTATAAAGTCATTTGGAGGGAGAAGCTCATACATAAAAATGAATGTTGCCATGCAACAAGTACTAAAGAAAGAACCACAAGATTTAAGCCTTAATTAATTTCCCACAGCAGCTGGGAATGTTCAGGAATGAGGAAATTTTGAGGCAGCAGTGTTAATTAAGGCTCATTTGCTAGAAATCTCTGGCCTGTAATTGATAACTTTGATGTGTGATGTGACAAGAAGTCCAAGTGAGGTTTACCATGATTGGAGCAGTATCTGAGTGGTTCACTATTTATGCAGGAGGGTTTTCTGCTTCTCTGATTTGCTAAAACCGCTGTGCCAGGCTGTGGGGCCTTGGACAGAGACTGGCTTTGTAGGAAAATCAAAGAGATTTTGGGACACAGTGAACCTCTAACTTTTTCTTTTTGTGGTTGAGTTCCTCGTAGATAAAACTCGATTCATCCATGGAGTGAGAGGCAAGAGAGCAGAGCCTTGGGTGAAGCTCTCAAATATTGAGGTGAGTTGATGACCATAAAAGCATGGAAGTATAAACAGGAATACTTTTCATTTTAATCTGTCCATTCTCAGCTTAAACTCCCCAGAGAGGAGCTGAAGCCTACACAGCTGTGGAAGTGATTTAGTGCATTTAAACAGAGATTCTGGATATTGGTGGCATTCAGGAGGAAATATTCCTGCAATGGGATCACACCTTCCTGGGCCATGTTGGTTTTCCCCCTGAAGGAATTAATCTTTGCCTCACAGGAGACAAATGATGAAGGGGGTGAGTTCTCTCTGAGCCACTGGAATGATAGCTAATTTCTGAGTGCTTTCCAAATGATAGGTGGAAAAGATGAACATAAAGGTTAAGTTGTGCTGCATGGCTGGGATGCAAAGGGCAGGTTTCTGGTCTAGCAGGTGCTGAAGCAAGCAGAGACATCCCATTCCAGGAGCTGACACGATTATGGATTGAGTAGGATTAGGGAACATTTGCTTCATTTCTCTGTTTGTCCCTCGTGTCCCACCCCAAGCTCCTTTCCCTGTCCCCCAAAACCTCTGTGGTTTCAGGTGGCTTTGAAGGCTCCTCTGAATTCCAGAGGAGGGGCTGCCTGAGGCCTTGTTGCTTTTGACCTTCACTGCAACTTACAGCCCTGGAAGGAGTCCCTGTCTTGGAAGGATTTTTATCTTTGCTGTCACCAAACACGAGGCATGTTTGCTGAAAAGGGACAGGAGCCTTATCTCTCCCAGCAGAGAACAATCTTGGCCTGATAACCCTCCCCTTCTCAGCCCTATCTGCTCCACAATCAGGTCCTGCCCATGTGTTTACACTCCCTGATGGATTCCATGCTGCTCTGTTGGCTGGGACTCTGCTGGGAGCAGCCCACACCAGGGGTACCAGTCCCTCAGAGATGATTCAAAACATCCAGCTCGGAGATTAATAGATAGCATAAAATAAAATTACAGATCCATGTGGCAAAGGATCATTCTAATGTGTTTGTAATCATTCCCCCAGCCATTGGCTGGGCTATCTCCCTTATATATTGCCAGGGTTGCTTATCTGGAGGCAGCACAACAGCTCCCTGAGCGTTTTATCACCTCCTTTAAAAGTGGAGTCAATTACAACTCCAGATTAAAATAGTGATGTACTTCAGGGAATAAAAATTATATTCTGTGATGTGTTTTCTGAAATTGCTGGTAGGGCTGGGCTGAGTCATAACTCAGAGCTTAATGAAGTTAATGGCATGGCTTTGGAGCTCCCTCCTGTTCTGATGCATGGGCAGGGCCCAAAGTCCAGAACCACAAGAAGGACAAAGAGGTTTCATCTGCTCAATATCAGGGAGATTCAGCATATTAAATATATTAAGTATATTAAACAAAAATTGTGGGGAAAATACAAGAAGGGCTATGCATCTCACCCTGTGAGACAATAACTGATTATAACAGAACTTCTTGTTGCATATTGCACAAATAGAATTGTTCTGCAGAGGGAAGATGTGTCAATGGCCCTCAAAGATGGCAAAGGTTGTTGCAGAATCCTCTGGGTTTCCTTCCAGGGCAGACTGGGCAAGAGGCACTGAGCTCTAACTGCACCAGAGACATTTTAGATGGGAGGAGAATTTTCTTAGTGGTCAGAGGATGTACCAGAGCAATGGTTTTACTTGAGAATGGGATGCTTTTGTTCCTTTTTAGTCATCTGGATGTCCTTTTGTGTGGCTCTCTGATCTATTAAGTGGCCATGCTCAAAATAGATATTTCAGCTTTTTCCCAAACCCCTCTGTATTTACAGGTGGATCTGCTGAGACCCCACTGGAAGCAGATTAAGAAAGAAAATCCTTAATATCAGGTAATGTGTGAAAGGGGAGAATTAGCTTTGGATTAGGGCATTTTCAAAACACAAGTTTCTGAATGTTTTGTTCTAAAAGCCGTGTTCTTTAAAACTTTACTGTGAAGTTCTTGATCAATTCTAATCATTTCTGTACCTACACAAGAAAGAGAGACATCTGTGCCTGTTCAAATATAAAAAGGTTTGTAAGCTTTTTTCCTCCATCTGAATCTTGGCTCTTATTCCTTGGTTTTTTTCGTTGTTTTTTTTCTTTTTCTTCAGTAGTGAATCCAGTTCAATCCACACTAAAATTACATGGCAGCAAGAGATATTATTGCCCATGTCTTAACATAAAGATAGAAAAGAGTTTTCTGGCAGAGGAGGTCAGAGATGACAGAAGGCAAAATTGAACTGTGAATGCTATTGACTTGAGCAGGGGGAGCAGAGTGTGGGGTGAGGCTGGGAGGCAAAGGATCCCTGCAAAGTGCAGCTTCAGAGCCCTTAAAATGCACTCTGAGGTCAGAGGCTGGCGTGGAGCTGGGAGCTGGAAGTCTGTTCCAGTGGCATGTTACATAATGTGAGATATTCTGAGGCTTTCCAATGAGGAGCCAGTTCATTTTTAGATGTTGCCAGATTATTCAGATTTCACTTGGTGTGACAGCCTTCCAGCTCAGATTGCCTTCACTTGATCTGCATTACTCAGAAAGGAGACACGCAACAATTGGGTTCCACATTTGGGGAGCCAAGCTAAATTCTGATGGAATTATGTGGAGAAATGGTGCCTGGAGACCTCAATCTGGAATAATGAGGGTGAAGCAGCTTTGCAGGGGCTGGAAGATTACAGATTCAAGTAGTTAGCAATGTACATTCTGTGTCACATTTTAAAAAAAGTAAGAATATATATATATATGGTCTAATGTATCTGGGTTTCACTTAAGTCAAAATGCAAAGAAAGAAAATAAAGTAATTGAAGAATTTTCTTGTTGATTAACAGGAAATATTTATGTCCATGGATGTATGGTTTCTTTAAATTTAAGTTTAAAAGTGTTGCCATGAATTGTTTGTTTCTGGTGTTTCCTTTTTTAATAAGTTGATCATAAAGGAGTGGTTTCCAGGATAAAAGCTAAGGGAATATAAACAGTGACTGTTGTTTTCAGAATGGAATTAAGAACAAAATTAATCATTATGGTCACAGCAAAACAAATTCATTAAAGCTAAACCAAATTTTTTTGGCTGTTCTGTCAAAATTTTGGTAAAGGCAGATGGGAGTAGTTCAAGGCATGGGCTGGGAATTGGAGCTGGATGTGAGGGAAAGAGCTGAACAAAGAGATCTGAACCAGACCCTGTCTGGAACACAGAGATGGGATAAAGAATTGGGAAGAGGAAGGAAGGAGAGGACTGGCTTAGCCACATCCAGACCCAAGCTGTTTAATGGGACATGACAGGGACAGGTGACAGGGACAGGTGACAGGTGACAGCGACAGGTGACAGGGACATGCCCATTTTGAGAGAATTCCCTGCAGTGCCCAGCTACTCAGGGAGTTGTGAAAGAGGGGATTTTTTGGGCCAGGTGCATTGGCTGAGTGTTTAAGTCTTGGGGCTCTTTTCCTGCTTTTCAGTCGTGGTTTTTTCCTCCCCAGGAAATAATGCAGCTCCCTTTTTGGCATTTGGCATTCTGCAGTGGTTCAGTGTTGAGAATACTTCAGTGGAACCTGAAAGACCAAGAGGATCACACATGGTGAGGGAAATGGGCTGGCAGGCTCTTGAGGTATTTAGGCACCAATGCAGGGACCAAATTTTTCCTTCTAAACTGCTGGGTGGTGTGGATCTGAGAGAGGGGATGTTATCTTTGGGATTTATCAAAGAGGCTTTGGCAAAATAATCCTCAGGCAGGCACTGGCTGCTGCTCACTCCCAGCAGGTGTAGGGCAGGTGATAAAATAAAGGGCCCACAGAGCTTTGAGTTCTTTCCAGGGTTGGTTTTGCTCCCCCAAAATTCAGCCTTGCCATTGATGTGGGAGGAGGTCATGGCCTTTCATCCAGAGGAGCCCTCAGAAGTGGGCTCAGTACAGGACATGGAGTTAAATCCTGTTGTGATCTTGGTGTCGTGTCTGCCCAGTGCACCTTTGGCTTTGGAGAAGGGTCAGGAGTCAAACTTGGTGCAAGGCTCTTGTTCAGAACAAATTTTAGAAGGCTGCCTTCCTCCTGCCACCTACCTCACAGCACTCAGTCACTGGTTTTCCTGGTTTATTCTGTGACCCATTTTGCTTCCAATTACAGTGACAGGAGCTTTTCTCAGCTCAGGAATTCCTGGCACTTGCCTTGACTCCAGCTCCAGCCCAGTTTCTGTCTTGCACTATGCTGACTGCTACACTTTCAGACATTTGATTGCCAATGGGTTGCAGGATCTCACATCCTGTTGCCTTTTTAAGCTGAGTTCTGACTTTCAAAGAGCAGAGATAAAATAGCAAGAGCCTGAGTCTCGCAGCAGTGAGGAGCTGGAGTGTCTGAGATGCTTCAGTGAGAGTCTGAGAACACTTTCACTCAGCAATCCCAATTGCATGCCTCCTTGGCAAACCCTGACACCTGGGTTTGATGTGTGGCAGCGGGATGAACTCAGAGCACCTTGCAAGGCTCTCATCCACCAAGTTTGTTGGTAGTTAAAATGAAATCTTGCTCCTGTTTCTGGTAGTTTGAAATCTTCGCAGTCAGGCTGTGTTTTCAGAGCTTTCCTCCTCTGTCACACCTTGGACAGAGACAAAAAATTGATGTGTGCTGTGCCATTCTATGGAAATTAATACCCAAACCCCACAGGACCTTTGATTGGAATCTGTAGACACCAGCAAAGCACCTTGCAGCAGTTTTGCCCTTTCTGTTACTCACAATAATTAGTATTTGTCAATCAGTAAATTGCTGTCAGAGTTCTTCAAAGTCCGTGAAAACAAATTCAGGCAAATTGAGTTTCTGAGGATTTTCAAATTAGTTCAGGGAAACCCCATGGCCTGTGCTCCCCTGGAGGCTTGGTGATCCCAGCTGATGCTTTTATCCTGTGCATGCGTGATGCCTCTGAGAGGACAAATGAGAAAAATAGGGATGAACAACTTCAACACACAAGATCTTGCTCTTTCCCCCAAAAATAACTCAACTCATTCAATTTTGTGAATTTCTGAATGATGTCACAAAGAACACAAAGTCCCTTCCACATGACCCAGCTGCTGCTCTTTATTCTAAATATTCCATAAAAATGAATAAACTATACCCACGAGTTTCATTTAACATTATCATTTTCCTCTCTGAAAAGCTTTTGATAAGTGGCTTAATACAAAAGCTGTGTAGTTATAGGGTTTTTTCTTTAATTTTTTTTAACAGAAGCCTCTATCCCAAAGGAAGGAATTTATAAACCTTGATAATCTCACTTTAGTCCAATGTTTAATTAATTTTTATTTCAGTTGCTCAGTTTCAGGGAATCTGTTTTGCAGGAAGAAATAGAAAATGGGAGCATTGTGAAGTCTCTTTAAATAGGGAAAAAAGAGGCATGAAAACAAGCCCATAGGAGAGCAGTGCCTCCATTCAGAACAAAAGCTTTTTACTCAAGTTTCTTTTAATGAAAAACCATTCAGCTTGCTGGTGGTTTTGTTATTCTGAGAGATGGAGAGCTGGAATGTTTTGCAGGACTGCTGGCCCTCAAAGCAAGCTGAGCACAGTCAGGGCTTGGGCTGCACTGAGCTGGAACCTGAATTTTGTCATTAGTGAATGGATTATTCACTGCATCTGCCTGAGCCTCAGGAGCAGAGGGCAAAATCAGAGCAGCAAAAAAAAAACAACCCCAAATTTACACCTGAATGCTGAAGCTGGCCCCAGACAGATCTCCTGTAGATCAGAATTCCAAACCAGTAAGAAATGCTGTGGGGAGTATTTATATGTGTCACAAATCATTGGATTCGTGTTGGAGGTAACCTAAAGGGAAATTTTAGGGATTTGTCCCTGTTCCTACAGCTTTCTTTGGGGCTGAGTGCCTGAGATTAGGGACCTCAGTGATGGGGGCAAAAAGCTTTTGCTGGTGCCTGATTTTAATATTTGGGGAATGAAGAAAAGTTTAGCACACGCAGAGAAGATAATTAATTTGCCTCTGCTGAACACATCTCGTCAAAATAGAAAATCCTTGGTCATAATTGGGTTTTAAACAATGGCAATGAGAGAACCATTCCTGTATCCTTTTATCTTTTAAAAGTCCAAGCTCTGGTGGGTTGACCAATATTTCAATAGGAAACAGGATTTTTTCTTTAATTTTTTTTTTTAATTGTGATTTCTTTGTTTGAGGTGAGTACAGGATGTTGACATCTGATGGAATCATGGTGATTTAGGAGGATGAAATCCTTTCCCAATTTTTTTCCCAATGGAGCATCCAGGGCTGTGCTCAGTGTGGGTTTGGTGTTGTCTGGGAGCTGTTGAGCTGTTTTCCTTTTCTTTCATCTAAAATAAGACACTTCTAAACAGAAAGATCATATTTGCATTTAATATATAGAGGAGATATTAAAACTTTTTTCCCTATTAATTAAAGTTTCCTGAAGTGCCACAGCAAGATTTACAGATGCTAAAAACAAAACACCTTATAGATTTTTTTTTTTTTTAAGAAAATCTACAGGTTGTAGATTTTTTTTTTAAGGAAAAATTGAAATTATGGTCTCTAAGCTGATAGATTCTGAAGTGTTGAAAGGCAGGTTCTTTGTGAGTTTTTAAATTGTGGTTTTAGCTGTGCTGGAGCCTTTCTCTTCAGAACTGTTGAGTTTTGCAGTGTCACCTGCAAGAGCTTTGCTGCCATGTGTGTTAAATAATTCCATTGGCAGGGATATTTATGTCAGTGGTAATATCTTTAATAAGGTGCAATTAAAAGTCAACCAGCAGTACCCCGTGTCTGCAGTGCTGACATTCAGAAATGTAAGCAAACATAAACATCTTCTGTATTTTCCTTTGTCAATATATTTTTCTTTGAGCATCTTCTGTTGGAACAGCGACTTCAACTCGTCAACTGCAGAATCAATAAATACATTTCACATTTATTTCAGGATTGTGCAAAGCAGCAGAAACCTGGCTGTTAAACATCTTATTTGCAGAGCTACCATGCTTCAAGTGGTTGATGGTTATTGAGATTTTTCTCCCTGATTTTCTGTCGCTGGAGAATCCTGTTTTTATCAGGATCGGTGTCTGGGGGGCGGCAGGGATGATTTGTGTGTGGCTTGAATCACTCTCAACAGCAGTAAGGAGAGGCATGTTAAGCAAGGATGAAAATAATGAAAGATAATCATGGATAATACATCAATTACTTCTCTTACCTTGGCCACTTTTCTTCCCTGAGAAAAACAGTTCCTGGGAGAAGGGAATTTAACAGGTATTTCCCATGAAAATTGGTGATATGTACCGCTCTGTCAAAGCTGATTTACTGATGACAGCCACTTTATTCTGATTTGTTTCTCCAGTCAACCATCTTGAAAAAATATTTTGTGCAGCTGACAGATGAGATTGTTTTTAGTTAAAAAAATTGAAGTTCCTGTCTTGAAAACTTCAGAAGAAATTGCAGCATATCGAGCCTGTAAAATTGAAGTTTGACTTCAATTCCATCATTTTTTTTTTTTACCTCGATTCCATCAATTCAAATTCTTGAAAGGGAATCAAAACCATTTCAAACTCTGTGGGGTTTTTTCCCCTCAGATTTACAGCAGATTTTATGTATTCCATTTTTTGTTTAATATTTGTGACATGCCAGTGTTTGTGGATTCGTACTTTCACATCCCTTTTCAAGATGTTTTTGTGCTGCTCAGTGCTGTAAGGCATTTAGAATTTTAGAATTAAAAATACAAAATTTATGGATAAGAATGGGTCTGGCTTTTTTTTTTTCTTTTACTTTTTCTTTTTTTTTTTTTTCTGGATGAAGGTGTGTGAGGATTCTCCAGGAATTCAGAGGTTCCAAGGTCCAGATTCAATGATTCGTGTTGTAGGCCTGTGAGAGCTAAAATTTGTTCCTCAGGAATTTTTGGGGCACAGGAGGATCATTGCTAAACTTTCGCACAATTGGAATTTAGTCTAAGAAAAGTAGGTAGAATAGATGAGGTTCATTAAAATGAGAGGGAATTTCTAAACTGTGAGGACACGCTGAGATTGAGGAAAGTATTTTTTTTTCTGTTTTGACCTTGGAGTGATTCCTTGGAGTGAACGTGCTGGAAAACAACTCATGACTGGGATGTTTAAGAGGTTTACTTTTTGAAGTTAATTTAAATAAAACTGCAGCTGAGGTTAAAAATCCCCAGCTGGACCTGGTTCCTGGTGGTTCCCCCTCCAGCCTGCCACTACGGAAAAATGAAATTTCACCTCCCCTGAGCACAGCCCTCCCCAAGCCAGCACACAGGAGCACTCCTGATGACACACAGAGATCTCCCATGTGTCATCCCTTTTATTTTGCAGCCCCAAAAATAAAAGGCAAGCCTTAAATCCAGCTGCAGGTCAGGTAAAAGCTGAGCAACGCCCAGGTTTTATTTTGTCTTCCATGCAGGGGTTCCGAGGTGGGAGCAAACCCAAGGGCTGCCTTGTGGGAAGTGTTCCAGGGAATTGGGATCTGCTGAAGTCAAAATGCTCCTTAATTCCTTTCAGTTCCTTCCCTGGAGTGCTGGTTTTGAGCTTCTATCCCCAGGCAGGTTCTGACCTTGCAAAGCTTCAGGAGCTGAAGGGTGAGAGGAGAAAAGCAATCCACAGGATCCACATGGGAACAGGTCGGGATCTTCCCTTCCTGGCTGGTTCATTTTTGTTGGGTTGTTTTTTGGGGTTTTTTTTTATATTCCTCATTTTTTTCCTTGTGAGGAATATTTCTCTGTGGTGTTTTGATCAAAGAGAGAAGAATGTCTGATAAAATCACAGAATGATTTGGTTTTAAGATCATCCAGTACACCTGGACACCAGGGACACCTTCCACTACACCAGGTATCTCCAAGTCCCATCCAGCCTGGCCTTGGACACTTCAGGGATGGGGATGATAATGCAGGGACTTTGATTTGTCAAGAAAAAGAAGGTGTGGAAGGAAGAAGTGAGTTTTAAGAGTATTTTATTTTTAGTTTTTCTCAAGAAAACCCTGGCCCGCATTTGAATTGAGAAGCCTGAAATCACTTTGTTGTGCTTTTATTCCATGGGAAGGTGGAATTGTCCTTTCACAGCCATCTGCTTGGTTTAAACTCCATTTCTTGTCACAACAGTTACCCTGGTTTCCACTGCTTTGCTGGAAATTTGGTGGTTTAAGGCAGAGGAAAAAACTGGGGAAGAGAAATCCCTAGAAAATAATGAGTGATCAAAGATGAGTGCCAAATCTTGTCCCTGAGAGCAGGGGGTGCTGAGGCACAGCAGGGATCCTGCTCCTCTCTCCCAGTGAAGGATTCACTCAGCAGAGGATGCAGCTCTCCTCCCACTGTTCCTTCCAGCCCTGAACAGAGAGATTTCACCCAGATTTTAGTAAAAATAATTTTAGTAACCCAGGCAGAGTTCACAGCTCATTCTTATCTCAGTAAGAACCAAATAATTAATTGAAAGCTTGAGTGTTTTCTAGCAAGTGCTGAGCTGTAGATGAATTCAGACACACAGCAAAGACCTTTTTCCTGCATCTTACCAAAAGTTTATTTTTCACCACCTTATCTTTGGAAGTCCTGAGAAATCGGGACTTAGAATATTTTCTTTTTGTTGTTGTAATCTTTCTAGGAAGATAAAAGTATTCCTTTTTGACATGGAGGACAACATCAGGGATTTCAGATTTCCCTTTTAACTCTCTTTTATCAAAAATATTGACTGCCTTGCTCTATTTTTTTCCCCTCATGTACAGCAGAGCTTGCAGATGCCTAAATCTCTGGGGGAAACAGCAGTATTTGTGTGTGAAGAGTAGAAAGGTGGATGAAAATTTGTTAAACATTTACTGATTTATGATTTATTTTTTATCTTTTTGCTGCCAACACAGCCTGTTGTGTGGGTTGCTTTCATAAAAATCTCTTCTCCAATGTTCCTAATGTAGAATTAGTGTCCACATTATGTTCTCAAGCCCTTGAGGTCATTGAAAACTCCTTAGAAAGGGTTTTTCCCAATGATTTTCCCATGTCCTGCTTCTGTCCAGCCTGAGACAATTCCTCCCTCCACCCACAGCAGTTGGGTATGAAACCATCTGAGTTTGGTTGTGCCAAGCTTCCACTTTAAGTGAGATCCAAAAATGGAGAATTACAACAGATGTAACATTTATAATCTTGATTCCAGGCTTTTTTCTTCCTCCCTTGTTTGGATCCCACTTCCTTGGAGAGTGTGAGGCCTGGAATTGTGTCTGAAGGGATGTTCAGGGTTTTTTTTATCACCTTCCCTGACACCCTGCTCTCACCAGGACTGGTTTAATTCTGTTGCAATCCAGAGACCCCTGTTGTTATTTTCCTGCTCTGCCCCAGGAATGTGGAAGTGTTTGAGGGTTTTATAAAGCAGCTCAAACTCCCTGCTCTGAACTGTTGGAATAAAACCTCCTCTTCAGCAGGATGAAGGTGCCGTGACTCAACTGGATGGTGGGAAACTTGTGAGGAAATAAGTGCTGGAATTGGTCTTTAATAACTTCAAATTATTTTATTATAAAACATGAAGGAGAAGGAAAAAACCCTCCCAATCTGTTTTTTTTTTTTTCTTTGTGTACCCTCCATCCCTCAGAGCTAGATGTATAAAAATTTACCTAACAGGGAAAACCCAGGCATTTAGATTAAGAGTCATGTTTTTCAGCTCGTTTCAGGTTACAATAAAATGCCACGCTTGTCACTGAGGTGTTCTGGGTCACTGGCTCAGCTCAGAGAAGTGTGCTATCTAATTAAAAATGTCACTTTGTGTGCTGTAATTGTCACTTCTTGCCATGGAGGGGCCAAGGAATGGGACAGAAGGCAGCAGAGTTGTCACAGAGCCACAGGAAGGGTCAGCCTGGAAGGGACCAAGGGCTTCCTCTGGTGCCACCTCCCTCCCAGCCCAAGCACAGGGCACAGGATTCCTTCCAGACACTCCTGGGATATCTTGTCACCCCCTGGGCTTATCTGAACAGCTCAAACTTGAGAGATAAGGGATGTCTGTGGGTGGCACACGCTGTTTCTCTTGGTTCTCTCCAGGTAAGTTACATGACAGTCAAATTGAAAAGAAAAAAAGGTAATTTTTAGATAGCACCTTTTAGTAAATCGTGAAGAAATAGCGTAACATTGTTACTGATTGTGCTGCTTTTAAAGTGCAAGTGGAAATTCAGATGCATTCTGGTTTCTGTTAGAGTTCTGAAATGCACTGTTTAAGTACTGCTGAAAGTGTTTTGGAGGAAAATTAATCCTTCTTCAATATCAATTTGCAGAGTTCTTTTAGGCTGACAGGTAGCACTTAAAATGTTTGTTTTGGTTTTTTCTCACTCATCACACAGTGCAATGAAAAATCAGAAATACACTCAGATTCCAGCTGAAACCAACTATTGTGAGAGGAGAAAATGTGATCAAAAGACAAAAAAACCCCTATTTAGTAAAAGAACTAAAATTAGTAAAATAAGTCCTTCCCCCCCCCAATGTGTCGTAAATAAAAGGACCCCTGCCCTCGATGCTGAGCAAATGTAGGTCGTGGTTTCAGCTGTGGTTTTGCCAGGCTCTGATGCAGTGCAGTTGGGTTGTTTTGTGAGAAGAGATGAAGTGACAATTCCACTTCAGTGGTAAGAAACAACAGATCTGTGTGGGATCTCTCTTTTCATGCAGAATAACATGTTTTTGGGAAATGTACCACGGGTGTAGATGGAAGGAGAGGAGGGGAAGCCTCCTAAGCGTGGCATGAGCTCAGGAATGCTGTCAGCCCCACGAGCTGCAGCGATTTTGTTGCTCATTTTTATTAAATGCACTTTATTGGCTCCTTCATGCTTCAGAGGTATGTAAAGCACAACATATTTGTAGTTTCAGTCTCCTAATTGACTCTGATATTTTTTTCCCTCCCAGTCTTCATTAAAGGGAAATGATTTTGCAGTCGATACCTTATGATTTGTTCTAATGCAAATAACATTTAGCACATCTTGTAGACTGTCTGGAGAATTCCCACAAGCTTCCCTGCAAATGTCATCTGACTCCTCAATCGAGTGCAGCGCTGCCTTCCCCTCGCCTTCCTGCAATTTGTCATGCTTCATACTCGGCTGAACCTGCCAATTTCCATTGTCCTCACTGACAGCAGCTGTCACCCTGCCACTTCGGGCTCCGGGACTCTTGGTGGCAGCATCCTCCAAGCGACGGGGCTGGGATGGAGCCCGAGGGGCTCCGGGATGTGCGGCTGGAGCCTCCCTGCTGCCTCCCGCTCAGGAAGGGCAGCGCAGCATCCCCGCACCGCCCCGGGAGGGGAAAACCCTTCGGGATGTCCCGAAGTGGCCAAAGGGTCACTGCAGCCGTGGTTTTCTCCTCTTCTGCTGGTGTTGACCACGGTGAGGTTAAAGTCCACTGGAGAAGCCTCCACGTGTGGATCTGATCACTGGGAAGGGGTGCAGGGCAGCTGAGGAAATTCCTTCTTTCGTTGTGCACAATTCCCGCTTTTGAGAGCAGAGCTGGGGTGAATTTTTAGCCCAGCGTGAGAGAAAAACTCCACTTTTACAGTTAGCCTATCCACTGGGGAGGTTCCTTTGCAGCTTTTCTTTACGTTTTAATTTATGGGCAATTAGGGATTATTTCTGAACCACAACCTCTCCTTGAGTTTTCATCTGCCCCAGACACAGATATGTTGGAATTCAACATTTATCCAAACCCACAGCCACCGTGTAAAGACTTGGATAAATTTTTGCCATTTCCTGAACTCCTCTCAGGTTGGAGGACTCCACAGAGGGTTCTGCTTCCTCAAAGCTCTCTCATTCAGAATTTTCAAAATAATTCAAAAGGTCCGTGATTCTGGTTATTAATTTTATCTAACACAGGAATATTTGATGTAGTAATTAAAGAAGAGTAGTTCCAGTTTGAGGCATGTTTCAAATTATTATTAGTAGTAGTGGGGTTTTTAACATTAACTTTATTAATTGGATAATTTTCACTTAAATTCTTCAATTCTAAGTAAAAGGGATGATCCCAGAAGACTCTGAAATGCGATTTGTGCATATTTTAGAATGAAAATATTTCTAAACATTATATTTCATATCACAAGTAGGGAAACATAAACCCATGAAATCTACCAAAGTAAGTAAAAAAAAAAAATACATGGAGGACTAATTTAAATAGCTATTATTTTAAAAGACTTAAGAATAACTTCTGGTTTTGCCTGCCTAAACTTGAATATTCAGCTTCGAGGAGGAGGAGGATGGTTCAAGTCCTCCAGTGGATATTTGGGATGTTTGAATTGCTGCAGAAAACCCAACAGGATCCATGATCTCCTCTCCCTGACAGCTGGTGAGGAGCTGCTGAGGGTTCAGTGAGGGGATAAAATCTTTGCTGGCAAAACTTCTGGCACAGATGCTCGAGGTCTTCTCCTGTACTGAGAAAATCGTGGGTAACTCTCAGTAGCTCTGCAGGGAGTCATTATTGGTCTGTGATCTTTTAAACCCAGATTTCCACAAGGTTTTTAAGGAAGAGGGGGATGTGTAGGAGCAAGGATTGCAGAGGTTTAGGACTCTGGGTGTTCTGGTCATAATTTTATTAAGCCTGGCCATCCTGATGGCACTGTGCACTGAGTTGTTTTTTGGGGATTTTCCCAAAAATTGTTAAATTTCCTGAAGTCAGCCACAGTGAGGGCTCCCATCAGTCAGGGTGGTTGTCTGGAGGTGGCAGCCCTGGAGCTGAGAGCTCAGCTGAGCTGGGTTTGCTGCAGGGAGCCTCTGAGCAGCTCTGCCTTTGGATCTCACTGGGCTCCAGTGGCTCTGGGCTGCAGGTGCACTTCCACCCCCAGGCAACCCAGGCTGGTGTTCAGCTGTCTCCTTCCTGCTGGAAGGTGTTTGGAGGGCTGTCCTGATCCCTTGGGAAGGCTGAGCTGGAACAGAGGCTGGGCAGAGCTGGAGAATAAAGCAGAGATTTATTGAAAGGCCTTTAGG